>JAVQJG010030362.1:0-24265 GCA_036024015.1 Craterocephalus amniculus
TTCTGACACAGCTAAAGGAGTTAGAGGTGAACTTTAAAGCAGACCTGATTAAACTTATTTCACCAGTCAAACATCTCTGACGGAACTTTCCAGATCAAGAAGCCTCTTTACTATTTTTCATGTGTATTTCCACAACATACTACTTGCCACTTGTCCTGAATCCTGCTTTACAATTCCTCCTGTGACTCTAATGCTGTGAAGTGAACGTACAAAATGGACAGAGACGAATAAACAATTTCAGATGAAATTCAACTATGATGCGTTAGTAAGGAGACAAAATCAGGATAACCTGATCCAAAACAGTGGGGCTCCTTTTTAAGTGAACCGGGCAAATCAGAGCCTGGTCTGAGGTGACCTGTTATATATAACAGTTTTCATCACATGAGGAGAGATAAACTCATTGAAGATGATCTAATGTAGAAAATGAGATTAGATCCACTGATTTAAGCTGTTTCTTAGTTACATTTTGCTTTCTCCTTATTTAGGATGTAAATTAACGCTAACAAGCAAATGCCAGATGAGACACACTGAGCAGCGGGGTCTGCTACCTGAGGGCGGTGGTGGCTCTCGGAGGGGATGAAAGCACAGCGATGGTCTGGGACCGCTGTTCACCAAATCCTTGGCTTTTACTGGGCGACACCTGAAGAGATAGGCGTAAACATTAAAATCAGACAGGAAGACATGAAGAAATGCTGGGCTGTGCCGGTGTGGCCCAGAGTCCTCACCGTGTTCCCGGTGAAGGTGACAGGAGGCGACTGCCAGGAGATGCTGAAGCTGGATCTGTTGGTGGGGGTGAAGCTGGTGGAGGCCGAGTTACTGCTGCTGGACGGGATGGACACTGGAGCGGTGGCCTGCGACAGAGGTCCACATGGCACAGAGGATGCTCAACAACTTTCCATTTATTTACTTTTACAAGTCAATCCATCTGTAATTCACTGAGCCCAGACTTCTTTATAACTTTCCTTTTCATATCCTTACACCACCTCTGATGGTATAAAAAGCTGTTAGCATAGTAAGACAAGTCTTAAGGCCCATTTATGCTCCCTGACGGACGTAATTTGGAGCATCCTTTCCAAACATCTTCATGCGTCGCTGCCTTCATACTTACGGCTAACCTCCGCTAAGCGGCAGTGCTGAGTTAATTATAAACTCAGCGATACAACGTTAGATTCAAACATCGATTGGCGGTACAAACGCGCTGCTATTAAGTTGCTTCTAACCACCAACATTCCCTGAACACTTGTAGAACTTTATTTCAAAAGCTTGTGCAACTTCTAATGTTTTTTTCGCCGTCTTCATTCTTCTTCTATGCTTTTCTTCTTCCTGTTTATCTTCTTCTTCTTCCCTGGTTTGTTTCTGCTCCACTATGCTCAAAACTGACCCCGCGGTTTCCGGTGGTATTACTCCGTCGTCTGCATCTAGTGACGGATGCGCAAGGAGCCTGAAAACGCACCAAAAACCCACGGAATTGACGCAGAAGACGGTCGAAACTTTCCGTGCGTGTGCGTATCCGTCGTCTGCGTCGAGCATATATGGGCCTTTATAAACACTGACAGCTGTGTGTGAAAAACTAAATGCTCATCTTATGAGTTTTCTTAAGTCTGAAGTGGTGCGTGCATGTGTGCACCCACCTGGTAGGCGTGGTCTGTATGGATGAGGTAGAGAGCGCTGGGCGCGGAGCGGCTAAGCGGGGTGGTGCCACCAGCGTGAGGCTCCTTGGCGTCAGAGGGCTGCAGGGGTCGCTGGGAGTCTGCTGGCTGGCTGAGGGGGGGGAGAGGTGATGGGGGAGGAGCGGGAGGAGAGAGGACGGATGGCGACACGGGCGACAGGCTGCTCAACCCGTCGGCCACAGAGTCTGTGTTGAGCTTGATCTCCGTGTAGTAGAAGTCCTCCTCGCCATCGCTGCAGTCCGAGTCACAGCTACGTCTAGAGCAGAAAAGATGACGGTGCAAACATTGTGGGATGGAAAACATGTCAGGACAAACTCACCGGACCCCCTAAACACCAACCATCTGCTGTTTAAGAGTGTGTGCTGTGTCTTACCCCAGGTGGATGGTGCGAATGTGTCTCTGAATGCCTGCAGTGGTACTCAGCACCTTCCCACAGTTCTTCCACAGGCACTTGAACATCACCTTCATGGAGTTCTGCAAGAAACACAACAGACAACAGGTCAGTATGTTAGGGTCCAACCAGGCCTCCATCTGGGCCTTTTCAAAGTGGACGTGCGTGATCGGTAACTGGTTGAACGGCAACATGGATAAATTCCAGTGAGCCACACACCAGCTGCCACAGCAGATCCCCACACGTTGAACCAGTAATTAATAGGTGGTCAATTAATCAGCTCTTTTTGGCATAACAGCCGTCGGCTGATTACCTCATGGCAACAGTTTCTGATTATTTCGGGAAATCAGAAAGGAAAACAATGAACGCAGGCACATCTGCAGTGCAGGCGCCTTCATTTGCTCGCTGTGGAACCATGGTTTTGATTAACTGTAGACGTGTTTAGTTGACACATGTTTATTTCAAAGAAGTGCACAGAAGGCAGAAGTGATCTAGTAACACAAATGAAGACAATTCTATCATCTTTTATCATTTGGTAATATTATCAAATATTATTATCATTTTTTCTCTTTTAAAGAGTAAAAAAACAGAGAAACTCAATAGCTATATTTTATATAAGGCATTGGCAACTCTTTTTTCTAAAGGATCTATACCAGTCAGCCAGTATAATAAATAACCCTCCTGCTAAAGCCTCCTCAGACTTCCAGGCAGGGTACAAAGCAAGATAGCTTTCTTTGGCTCTGAGTAACAAGAAGCACAAACATTCCCTACAAGCAGCTGAAAGGAAAAAGTTACAATAAAAATGAACAAAGTCAAAGCTAAATGTGACTGTACTGCACCAGCTGGACTAAACTAAACAGCTGTGACCTACAGAGAGCACGGATTGGCCTGTATGTGGCAACATGAGGCAGGATTCTGGTAAAACTTCCCATTTTCTTAAGTGCATACATGCAAAATTGATGAGAGCCCACACCGTGTCATATGTCAAAGATTTGATGCTGTTGGCCGTTCAGGCTGCGATCATCAGTCACACATGAGGACGGAAACCTTTAAGTGGTTGTTATAAACAATGGAGGAAAGGCTGTCACCTCCCTCACCCAGTTTCCTGCTAACAATTAAGCTAACAAAGGATTGGAAACAACCTTCCCCTCCTGGTTCATCACTGGACATCATGCAGGCAACGCTCCTTTTTATTCATCAACTGTAATTACATGCTGGCTTCCAAACAGACATGGCATATTGTTTTCTATGCAGTTAAAAGTGCCGAGAGCCTCCTCTGTGCCCTCCTGCTCCCCAACTCTGATCCACCATAAAAAGCCCTACAGGCCTGTCCATCACACTTTTGTTGAGGGAGCTGATTTAATTTTGACAAGACATGTTTTTCTCCCTCACTTCCTTTCAGAAACACACGCACACAGCAATCATCTGTCCCCCGCGTATTGTTTCGTCCTTGTAACAAAAGCCCGTTTTGTGTGTTGCTAAGTGTATATGTGTGTGTGAGGGCTTTCTTTAAAGAAACACTTCACAGTTAATTAAATGGGGGGCTTCAAACAGTATTGTGTAGCCATGAGAAAAAGCGCAAGAGAAAGATGCAGAAAATGTTATGTGAAACCCTTCCACCGGGCATATAGCTTTTGTAAGTGTTCATTAAAAACAACATTGTTATCAAAGCTGGTAGAGAAGCTGTTTGTCTCTGTCCCTGCTCCACTTCGTCTTTGCTTTCCTTGTAATTCCTGCAAGTCAGTCTTTCATTTTTAATGTGCATGCCTTCATCTCTCTACATCCCACCATGCCTTTGTTTCTCACAAGTCCCCAATTACTTTATTTTGGTGAGCCAACATGGAGCTGACCTGTGAGTACTTATTGATTTTCTGAGAGGAGACATGATGCTGGAGGGATCCTTGTGTTTGCTGAAAAAGGTATTAAAATCTTTGCAGGTGTTGTGGAGCAACTGTGTGTGAAGCCTGAGAGGTGATTATTAAAGGGGAATGCTTGGGGAGGAAAGGGAATATAAAAAGAAAGGCAAGAAAAATGCAAGAACAGGACAGAAAGGATGGATTCAAAAGGAGGAAAAACAACACAAATAGATCTGAAAGACCACTGAGTGACTGGAAGCTGTCAGTGGTGTGTAGAAAGGAGACAAGGTGAGGTGATGAGTGTGAAAAAAAGTGTTGAGGATCACGTACTGTTTACAGAGGAAAAAATATCAGAGGAGCAAAATAGCTGAGCATTTTCAGCTGTTACGTTTTCATCTCTGTCCATGAATCAGTGAATAGATTACGTCTGACCCTGCTTAAATGAAGAGATCTGGCTGAAAACAGATGCATGAGTCCACGACATCTTCACATCAGAGTGCTACTTCAACAAGACTGGAAATATTACCATTATACTCAGACACACGATGGCAGTGCATCACCTACTGAAGTCTTCCTAAAACCTGTAAATTTTCTGTTTTTGTCATTTGCCTTGTATCATTTGAGATTAGTTCTTAAGCTTTAATAGCTTGTTCTCATGAATTAGCAACCTTATCTATAGTTATTTTTTATATAACTATTTTTTAGCATTTCACAAACTATAAGTGTAAGTTTACCTGCATGAGACTTTTCAGTTTGAAAGTTTGAGTGTTGACTCATTTGCTCCTCTCACTTTAGATCTTTTGAAAATTCTTCCCCACTTAACAACCTCTCACAAGGATTAGTGGGTAATAAAATATGATAACTGGAAAAACTTTGTGGACATTATAGCAGTGCAGGAACAAACAGAGACAGAACATCCCAAATCTGATGAAGAACCTTCTGAAGAACACATATAAGACAGAAAACAAGTTCTTTTAGCCTCTAACGGTGTATAATCCAAACATGACTCAGCTTTAACCGATTTACAACATTTACCTTGCGCTTGCGAGGGATGGGCTCATCGAAGAGCAGGCTGCTGCCGTCCTGCTCATCTATGGGGTCCTCGGGTCCAGCAGGGCCGGGTCCTGCTCCGCCTAGGCTGGGTACACGGAAGGGCTTGAAGCTGTCGGCAGAGAGTGGCGGGGAAGGGGTGGATGGATTGGACTGGTCACTGGGAGCAGACCAGCTCCAGTAGCCCCCCGAGGAGCTGTTGCTAGATGGGGTGAAAGGTCCAGCTGAGCTGTTGTCTTTCCATGAGCCACTCAGAGCCTCTGCAGAGAGGAACAGGAACAGAGAAGGAAAAAATATATAGGATGTGAGGAGGGTAAAGGCGTTAGAATAAATCCAAGCCAGAACTTGTTTTCGTTGTCTTTGTGTGATGATAGTACCAACATCTCCAGGTACTTCTCTTTACATTTCACACAGAGGAGCATGAAAGCAACAGTGCCGACTGTGACACAGGAAAATAAAGGTTACTCTCCTGCTCTGTGATACCTCTAAGACACTTCTAAGGCCTCGTTTTTACAGATCAAAGAAACATTTCTTTTGAAAATCAGCCGCGGAAAGCATCTCACTTTGTAAAGATAAAGGCCATGTGTATCTATAAGAGTGTTTGTGTGTGGATAAAAGAGTGAGAGAGACCCAGTTTTGTTAAGTGAACACTTTCTTGTCTAGTGAGCAGTAGGGTGTCTCTCTGTGCTGCAGCAGTGTTTTCCTAGTGGCTCACTAGCTTCAAGAGAAAATGTCTCTGAAGTTGTGTTGTGTTGGAAAAGAGCAAATGTTACAACAAAAAATTACAGATAAAAAGCCCTTTCAAGCAAAAAATTGTTCATTTGATTTATCCTTAGAGTCATGTGTGCAGGGATGTAAAAAGCACACTGAATAATGCTAAACTTGTAACGCGACTATAGTGGCTATCATCCAGTCCATGCATGTGTGCATCAGGCTGCTTGGGAGAGCAGTCGGTTGCTGGAAAAAAGACTGAATGGCTGCATGTGACTGCACTTTGGGGCACTTTGGATTCCCGCCACCACGATGAATGGCTGAGATCCAGATTCTTTGTTTTTCTCTATTGATCTGAGAAATTAATTGATGAGGCAATCCTACAGCAGAGCAGGTGGCAGTAACACATCAGCCAAAGCTTCCACATGCATTCACCAGATAACAGCTGTGACAGAGGGAAATGTCAGCATACACACAACATACTAATTACTGACTTAGGGTGCAGCTACATTTCTGTGTTTCTTCTGCTTAATTTGTGTTTCAGGAGGAGGAAACACACACCTGTCACCTTGTGCTTCAGCGACTTACCACTGACTTTGACAGGTGGACTCCTAACTAGTGGGCTGGTGGAGAGACTTGTCAGTACCATGGCAGCCGTCACCTTGTCCATGTCCACTTCCTCCTCTGACCGTCTGGCAAAACAGGAAAAAATGACATCTTACTGTGAATCATCTTTTCACACTCTGTTATAATTCATTTAATGATTCTGAACATGTTTTGCAGTTAATTGGTACACAAATGACTGGAATGAACTATTTCCCTGTCTTTTTGTTGCTTTTAGATATGTAGCACCTGGTAACGGTCACTGTTGGCAACCACCTTTTTCCTCCAGACTGACAAACAAGTTCCTGCTTCTGACAGCTGGTCAACTTTTCGGACTTCACACTTGGTAAGCCTGTCGCAATAAGCAACAAGTCAATTAATCACCAGGTGAGAATAAGTAAGTACAATAAGTTTGCCAGCCACAGCAACTTTCATTTTCTCTGTCTGGTATATTTTTATTGCTACCTTCTTGTTTACAAAGGTACTAACTAAAAGTTATGCTAGTTTACTGTGTCTGAGTCCCATAGTTGATATTTTTTAAAGAGCAATTTTGTTAACAGAGACTTTATGATCTATCATATTTATTATTTTTTTTGTGTTTTGTTTATATTCATAAATGAAACTTCGAGTCTGTTCTATTTATTGTTTGTTAAGTTATTTAAAATTTCTTCCAGTTCCAGTAAAAACGTTTATTGATCTTAAAAACAGTGTACTTGCCTCAATGGCATTATCAATATATTAGTTGAAGATGGTCTCAAGATGACAACATTATCACTTAGCCCAATTTTATCATTCATCCCAATAAGTTCTGAGACAATTAATTGCACAGCAAAATTTGTTATCAGTTATTATTTGTTATTCAGTCCATCTGTTTCTAAAGCAGGGAACACAAACAACTCCTACAGTTGTGCAAAAAGATCACAGATCCCTTCAACGTAACCTTCAATGTGAGAAACTCCAGTTTTTATTTTCAGATTTAAAATAGGCGCTGTCAAACACACAACCCACACGGCCAAAGCTGGACAAACAACACAACAAGCATGTGTGCTCTTCACCGCCTTTGCCAGATGTTTTCAGACAAAAAGCAGACCTCTGCTCTGCATACTGCTGCCATTGTTAGCAGCATAAGCTACTAATTACATTCAAGTGTTTTTGTTTTTTCTCTCACTCTCTAAAGCAAATCAACCAGACTCTACTGGAAAAATCAACAATTAACAGCTGAAATACCACACGACAAAAAAAAAAAAGGAAATACAGCTGAACCAGACTGACGTGGATGACGGCTTTTTTTTTTTTTTACACACAAACTTCTCAATCTGAATGTCCGACTAAAACCAAATCCCTCTGAAGCTGTCTCATCTACTTGACGTTGAGATAACGCAAAATAGGAGACAGGCGTCTTAATCCTCTGGCATGTAGCACTCCTAAAAGAGACACAATCCCCGTGATCAAAGAGATGTCAATCGCTTTATTACTGACACTATACCTGGGCTGCATGTTCACTATAAACATCACAAGCTCCGTGTGTGCAAGCCGGTGGGGCTTTGATGGTGTGTGGATCCCACATGATCAAAGACAAGTCTATTACAATGATGAAATCTTCTGTTGCCTGGAAAGAACATGGCATCAGTCATCCCTAGTGTTCATGAGATCAGAAAGAGATGCATCTTTATTGTTATACATACAGTACAGCAGCAAAATGCTAGGATAAAGAATTTAAATAAGTCTTTTCCATGAACCAGTAGATGTCATTAAATAGCAATCAAACTTTATATTATATTTATGTAACAATTTGGTAGCATTTGATTTATGTAAAAAAATGTGTTCTATATATACTCTGTAACACAACAACAGCTAGTTGTGTATGTCTGCAAACTGAAAGGCTGTTTTATTTTACTGTGCAGTAGTCCTGCAGTGATAGAGGGTGATGAAGACTTTGGAGACTTGAGATGACAGTCGCTGGCCCCCAGACTGGGAGAACAACGAAACATAACCAAATCCTAGATGTGATGCACAAGAATTGTTTTTAGAATAGCTTTCAGGCACAAATGCTCCCCCGTCAGCATGACTGCACCCAATAAAATCAAAAATAGACAAAAAGTGGGGAAAGTCCCGTTCTCTACATTCTCCACAGGCGTGCTTGTTAGATGATTAAATAAACGTAAAACTGCAAATGTCTTCAAACAATAAATGTTACATTTCTAGTCTTATGTTAAAGAACAGTGGTCTTCATTGTTTCGAACATCACACATGAATAATCTGCTTCACAAAACTGACATCTAGTTTCTGTGCATCTCCACTAAAACCTGCGATGGCTTGTTGACCAGTGTAGCACTCATAGCACATTTACTCCAGATGTGGGGTTTTATTTTTGGCTCCCAATGCTAAGTGAGGACTGAAGGGCTGTGTTAGCAGCTACTACTTAAGACAGCTAACAGAGCTAACGGGGATTTCCAGAGTTATTTTCTGAATAGGGGAGAAAAAAAAGTTTTCCGGGGGATTATTTCTGGACTGTAGCATTTTAATAAAACGGCACAGGGTCCACTAGGCACAATTTTCACAAACACAATTCATACATGTATTTTATGTTTTTAAAAAAAAACACGATATTATGTAGTATTTCCTTTAGAATGAAATCAGAGACACTGAAATCTGAGAAATAAAGCAAAATGATCACATTGGTGTAGTGACAGAATTTAATTGTACTTTAACTGTTTTATTCTAAATGAATTACACAATTAAAAACGTATCTATTTCACGGGAAACGGAGAGAGTGACAGGAGAAGAGAGAGGGCTAACAAAGAAAGAGCCTCAGCCTCCATTAGCCAGTGGCTAATTTATTACCCGTCCTGCTGCTGAATATGATGTCATTACAGCCTCCACATAAATCAAGAAAAGAAGCTGCACACACAAATGCCACTTTTATCCGTAACCCCCCACCCTGTGCCACCGTAAAACCACTTCCTGGTCACCTTGGGAGGCCATCATGTGACAATAGATATCGTCTCCTCGGCAACACTGACAGACAATAATGACATTGAGATTTGTCTATCTTGAAATATGAAAGAGTAAATCTCAGTGAAATGCATTAGTAGGACTTGTAATTAAGATGTAATGTATGACATGGAGGAACAGAGATTTTCCCAAATCACATTTGTCATTAGTGGTCTTATCAAACTTAGATTTTCTGCAAGTGGTTATTATGGCTATAATTAACACACAATGTGAATGTGTGTGTGTTTGTTGGAGGGATATGTTGAGAGACAGGACACGTTACACAGGAGACAGGGCGGGATGGTTAATGCATTGGTAAATGAATTCTGAAAAATTATTTTCATACACTGAAATGTTTACTGTGTGTGTGTCTGCATTTTAATATTCTCCCTTTAATCATCTGCGATAAACATCTTCTTGTACCTGACCCGAGGCTTCCCGAAGGGGACATTATCCTGGATGTATGGATTCATCAACAGAAACTACACTGAAAGGAAAGAGCTTGTTTACTAAAGCAGATTACATGAAATGCATCCATGCAATTTTATCTAGCTGCTGGCTTTTCAGAAATGGAAAGTGAGCTTACACTGTTAATGTTAAACCTTTACAGACGACCAAGATCCTCTTTTTAAAAAACAAAAGAATGAAAACCAACTTTTTAGATTAAATATGCTGTTAAAGTGGCATAGACATTCAGGATGACTTTTCTGTGTATGAATTACAGCTTCCCTCAAGTGTTTTCATGCACAACTGAATCACAGTCTTCTAGACAGCGATCTCATTTAAAACAATCACACAGTAGCACGCTTTATATTAAACAGGTACCAGAGCAGTTACTATGGTGCTTGCTGATTATTTCCCACCCTGCTCTCTAACTTATAACTAAACGCTCCCACTGGCACAAAGGTAAATATTTCTAATTAAAAATGGAAACACAGTATATAGATATGACAATTAATCTCCTGCATAGTAATGTTTCTAGTAAACTGTTATTTTCTTCAGGAATAATCATTAGAAAATGTGATTTCGTTAGCACCATCAATCAAAAACTCAAGAAAGATTTTTGTATCTTATCAAACAATCCAAAGAAACACAGTAAAAGCTCTTATTCAAGAGGTTGAAGCTGATGATAAATATTTAGAATTTTTGTCCACAGTCTTACAGCACACTGTCGATCTTTTAGTCAGGATGCTGCTGCAGAAGAAATGACAATCCAAAACTGACCGTTCAAACTCCAAAGACAATCCAATCGAACAGTGAAGAAAAAAAGTCTTTTGAAAATAAGTTGATCAAATTCAGAGAAAAACAAAACAATGAAGTTGAATCGCTCCCGCCCTGACCAATGCAACAAAACCAACAGCAGGTCAGACAGATGTCAATCAGCTGCCCACTCCCACACAGTCCTTAGGCGAGGTCTTAACCGACAAAATAAGTGTGACCGTGTGTGTGAGTGGACGATGGTTGTGTCATTTTTGAGTCAATGTGACTTTGCCTTCTTTCAATCCTCTTTTAGTGTGATTCAATAAATAAGTATGCGCAACTTGTGGGATTTAGGCCATTTGTTACTGCGAAATACAAGAGCTGCTGGATCTGCCACGATAACAAGACAAGCAGATCACTGACTGGGTGCTGAGAAAATCATGAACACATGTTGAAAACGACAGAAATGAGAAACTCATGTTTAAAATTAGATGCAAGGATAAGATGGTATTAAGCTTCTGCGGCTGAAGTAAAACAACAGCTCCCTCTTCAGTCTTTGTGGTGAGTTTAGAGAAAGATCTGGCTGCAAGCCAAGATGTCAATGAAGTGTTTGAACTCATGCTACGTCCCTGTCCAGATGTGTGTTTTTAGGTGACATGAGTGAATTTAGACGAAACAAAGAGCCTGCATGAGAACAACTGAGACAGAAGGCAGGGTTGTGTGTGTGAGTCTGTGTGTGTGTGTGTATGTGTGTGTAGTAGAAGTCTACTCGCCACCATTGTGGGGGACAGGCAGTGTCCAGTTTCAAGCAAAACACTGTGCAGGCAAAGAAAATAACAAGAGTTCATATTACTGAGACCATCTTGACAGGTAGATAGGCAGTAAATGGAATGTGGGTCTGGCTTTTGCTTTTCCTCACATTTTTAGGTTTTGATGAGAGAAAAATTCAATTCTATAATTTCTTGAGGTGGAAACAAGTAAACATCTTGTGGGAGACACACTGAAATAGTTCATGTTGTTACATCTGAATGCTCATTCTGCTAAATCTGGTGTTTTTCCACCTTTTATTTTTTGCCATTTTCAGTTTTGTTTTTGTGGTTTATCCCCTTATGTTACATTATATGTTACACTGTGTATGCTTAAATGTTCACAGGTTTTCTGAATGTGTGTAATATGAGATGATGTAACATTTACCTGGTTTTTGAGATTGTTTTGTTCATGTTTACTCTACTTTTGGATTAATGGCTTTTAGTTGTCCGTTGATATTGTGCTTTTTAGTGGCATCTGATATTTTTTGTTTCCTGGTCTTTCATAAAGTTCATAAATCTTTGATGTGTGTTTTTCTTTTTTTGAGTTGAGTTGAGTTACTTTCAACATCATGTTGAAATATTTGCCATTACAAAGCCAATCAGATAAATACTGCAATAATAAAACAGGAAGCTTTATGCAAATTAGCTTTCTTCTTCTACAGTAGGCTACATGTTCAACGAATAACCAGGTTTCTTTTGTTTCCATCTGTGAGCTGCTCAGTAGTTAAGACAGAGTGGGCAGCTCATCCGCCTTACAGAGGCAGAAGTTTCACAGTTTAGTCACATGGTCACGGCTTAAATTCTGCAAATCTGAGGGTATGTTTCCTTTTTTTAAACATATTAAATTTAAAATCATGTCATATTAGGCAAGTCCAAACAACAACAATGTTTATGTTTTATATGAACCAACAGTTCAAAACAACTTTCTTTCCTTTTTTTAAAGACACTCTCTGTCCAACTCTTTGAAGCTGAATGCATGAAGGTCTGTCCCTGTACCCCCGCTCCCACACACACGCACAGCCTCATGAACAAACCCTGGTAGCATTAGTTTCTGCGGCACCCAAAACACTATCAATCATTTCTAATAAAGGCAGCTGAAAGGTGTGGTGGATTTAGGAATTCCCCTGAAACCCAGGCCAGTGCTGCCAAGCGCACCCCTCACTCCTACACTCCTCGGTCTACGCTCAGCCCTCCTGCTCCTCTTCCTCCCTTCACCCCGGCTGGACTGACTTTCCATTCTTTGCGCCTCTTTTCTCTCTCTCTGGGCCTCACTAACTTTCCCTCCCACACTTGGAGCTTCTTTGAATTTAGTTACCAGATCATACTGCAAGAACAGTAAGCGAGCAAGGCGGACTGTGTATATGCCTGTGTATAAGTATGTGTGTGTGCTTGGGTTGGCTTGTCTCTTTGATACTGCAGAGTGTGGGGAAATCTATTGAACTATGAAGCCCATTTCCTCTTCATAAGCTCCTATAAATCAGAAAGCTCCTCATATACTATGAGCTTATCTGATTCCTCCTGATGTCTCCTACACACAAACACACACAATATCAAGAGTGCAGGAATCTTCATATTAGAGGGGGGCTTACATGCATGAAGGGCACAGCTTTTGATTGGCAGGTGTGTGTGTGTCAGGGGACTCTCAGGATTTTTCTCTGATGTGAATGCATCATTCAGTCATGTTGCCAACAACAGTCCTTTGTTAGGGAACAAGCGTCCAGAAAACAGCATTTCAATAAAAGCTCAAATACAAAGCAGCAAGTGGCCTTTTCAAGTCCTGGAGCTTTTTGTGCTGTTCGCTATACATAATGTAATGAGTGAGGTCATGACCTACGCATACAAGGATGTATATAAAGTTTGGACACGTGCTTCCAGCAGCTGCTGGATGCTGTTTGCTTGTTGTAAATTCAAGCACATGGCTTGTCAGCAGCATCTACTTTTATGGCCACCATATGAATTTTACAGCTCATGGAGGAGATGTCCAAATAAAATAAAAAAAAGGAAAGAAAAAAAAACAGTAGGTATGATGCCGCCATTTTACCACGTTTGTGGTACGAGTTTACTTGGCTTTTTCAAACTTTTTGAAACATAAGTTCCATTAAAACATCTAAATAGCATTATACTAAATGTTTGCCCAACATGTTAAAATGACATTTAAAAAACAAAACAAAAAATCCTGTATTTCTCAAACCAAAACTGCCCTTTTAAATTGCATAAAAACAAGGTGATTTAAGCTCACCACAAAAGCCCAAAAGAATTTATATTTCTTTATCTTTTTTTTTTTTTTTTTTTTTTAAGTGTTTTAAAGATTATTTTCACACTTGGGACGAATAAAGGTCGTCTTATTTCTCAACAAAGCAGCTGTCATTCACATATTTTTGTGCTTTTTATTAGATGCCCAAACACATCAGAAATTATGACTCAACAGCAGCCTATAAATGTGCAATCACATACAACATTTCCAGAATGTTGTTCTTAATAAAATTCTCAATTATAAAACTTCATCTGACAAAATCATCAATCCGGTCACTTAAATACATGTAGTGAATTCAGATATACGTGTATGATGAACTCAAATAGAAGGATGGTGTGAAAATGGCGGAAGGTCCCAAACACTCATTCACACCGACGATGTCCTGCACTCACAGTTCTATAACTCTTTTTTACACCTTTTACACGACCAAGGATGGGGGTCCTAAAACCTCAGCGTTACCCTCATTCTTAACTGGCTTTTTAAAAACCAGTTATCATCAGTGATGGACCCAGTTTGATAATAGTCAGAGAATTTTCTTTGTAATTCTATTAAATCCTTGTATTTTGGTCTGGAAAAATAACATTTAATGACGTCACAATCTAAAGTCATTCACATGATTGGCCGTTTAACCCCTTGTGTGTTTTCATTTACATGTAAAGCCTTTTAAAAGCCAAGGTTGAAAAGAAAGAATATGAAAATACACACACGTAAATGCTAAAACTTGGGTCAACTTTCATGAAAGTTGTCGGAGCATGACAACAGGGAAAACCTCTTAAAGTATGATGTAGATCTGAATCACTTTCTTTACAATAGTCCCCTCCTGTTATTTCAAAAGCTTCCAACTTATACATCTGATGATAGAGCTCCCAACACCCACTATACAATCAAAGTACTGTGTAATCTACCAAGCCATAACAATGTATTCAGTGGCAGCTAGGGTTTTCAAATAGGGGCCACGAGCATCTTTACCCTCACACAGAATCTGATTCAGCTTTCAGAGCTGCAGTGCCAAACCTCAATAAGATTCACTGTAACTCGAGCTCCACGCGGCACTGTGTCCTACATCAGTGTTCCTCCAAAATGGGCGCCACTTTAAAATGTCAAAATGCCCTCATTCACAGTTGCTATAATGCAGTAGAAACCTTTCAGACAGGATGGTGATAAATTACAACACACACACGATAATGGAAGGGAAACAGAGAAATATTCAGATCCCACATAAAGTATTGATCTTTTATGAATTAAATGTCATGTTTCTTGATCAGGAGTAATGAGTGATTCTTATGAATACCTCCTTGCGTGCACAATACAGGTAGAAATTTAAATAGATACTGAGTGAAAATACTGTTCCTACTGTATAATCCAGAAGATTTTTGAGGCAAACATTGTGCAAATGGTCATTCTTTCATCTAAAGAGGCACGAACTTGTTGAATATCCATGGAGGTGTTTGCAAGATGAAAATACTTGTAAGTGAGCAAAATGGGGTGAGAGGGTGGTTAGCCTAAACTACAAAAATTTGAAGATAAAAACATGGCAAATGTTTTCCGTCTCATGTGCTTAAGAAAAAGAAAAAAAACTAACATAACAAGTGAAGCCTCAGATATCTCATGTTGTTAGAGAGCTGCCAGGATTTCTTTTCTATTAGTGACTATTAGTGATAACTCTCAAAGCTCGCAGGATCAAAGATATAGTCAGGGTTAAAAAGAAACTGCTAGGTAATATTAAGACATAAAAAAAGAAAAACAAAGAGCACAAACCACACTTAAGACATGACAAAGTACAAAGTAGAACATAACCAACATTTGAGTTCTTCCCATTGTATTCTTGACAAACCACTCCACACATCCTACTGCACCGCCTCACTTCTCTTCGACCAATGAAAATCTCTCTCACTATCTATTGCAGACTGTCCAGAGAATTGCTTACAGAATGTCTGGGGTGGGTCATGTATGGATTACAGTAGATGATGAAACCATTAAAAAGTCAATAATATTCTTGCTGAGAGCCGGGCCATGTCTAATCATTGGCATTTGCTCACAGCTAATAAGCTGAATATGCCTTGGCATGTTTTAGCTGTATACCTCTTCTTATGCAAACACATATTGATAGAGTCACACACACTTAAATAGCTATCTATAGTTAGCACATGAGAGCACATGAAGATGGAAACGGACACACACTGTTCACTGGTTCCCCCCACTTTTTAAAAAAAAAACATGAGCACAATCACACTCTTGGTAGAGTTAAGGCCCTCTGGTAAGAGAAAACCAGGGTGTGGTGCACATTAGCCAGGCATGCAGCCAAGGACTGTGTGTCTGTGTGTGTGTTACTTTATCATCTGCCTGCAGACTGACAGTCACAGCTGTATGGCAGGACTTTTTGCAGATCAGCAGGGCAAGATCCTCTCTCTCTTTCATTTTTCTTGTACAGAGCTACGGATGTTTCGTTTTTCCTTTGTCCTTCTTACAAATTGTGAGGAAGGAGATATTTAACATTTTAAATGGTAAGATATGTTGACACTGACCAGCTGACATACAGCCTATCCCTGTCATATAATTTTCTCAGTGTTCAATTTATTACCGGAAAACAATGCATATTTTTCCATCTCTCCTTCCCATTCTGGAGTACATCACAAAGATCTTCAATATCACAGAAAGCGCTGGCAAGAAAGACAGCCTCCCTCCACTGCGTTGCTCTTAAGCCTATTTTACTGGAATCTAATAATGTTTGCACGCCAATCACCTCTGGGAGATGGAGCATGCACAAACACACACACAAGGATAAGTCTGAGATTGATGCATGGACAAAATTGGAAATTAGATCATATATGTAAACAAAGGCACATGCACAGGGGACAGACAATGATTTCCACTTAGATATTCCATGTTAGCTTGATAAATGCACATATAAATGTGCTTTAAAAAGCCTTCAGGCTTACTTTTTGTCAACATTTTATATTGATGCCTTAAAATGGGATGATTTTCACATCTTCTAAAGCAAAGAAGTCTTTGAGCTGCACTGACACAATTCAGTGGCTCTTAAAGGCTACTTATTAAAATATTTGAGAGGCATTCAAGTGTCACTCACTGCTGATTTATTATCAACAAAAGAACCTCTTGTGCCAGTTCCACTTTTTGCATGGTTGCCCCAAATGCCAATCATACAGAATATTACCATTTAAGTATCTGTTTGTCAGAAATCTTCAAAGCTACTTTCAACCATCTGAGAGGAAAAGTATTGAGTCTGCTGCACTCATTTATTTTAAAATCCCCATTTTTTGTTTTGTAGAAACCACAAAAAAGGAACACCGGGTTTTGTCCAAATAATGTGAAGTAATAGAAAATAATGTGTTTTTACAAATACATTTTGTATTTTAACCTTTTTGGTGAGAAAATGATGCAACTTGCTCAGATGGTTACAACAACTGTAGATAAAGGAAATACAATTTAATTCTTTTGACTGCTCAAACAATACTAATATGTCTAATCAAGCAATTCTGTGATTGCACCTGTGGCTCAAAAGCAATATTACATCAAAAACATAATCTTGGAATAAGTCATAGCACCAAAAAAAATAACTCTGAGGGAATCAACTACCATCAGTACGTGATCAGTTGTAAATATCTACATCTTCCCTCAATTCAGACAATAAGGTAGTGATGTTAAGTTTATGATCTCATGCCAAACCACTCCGCTGAAAAGGATTGCCTTTACATTTGAATGTAACCATTTTATGACAAAGATGAGACAAACAATGAGGAGAAACACAATAATGGCTCAGACACAGGAGATGTGTGAGTTTACTGTATGAACGTGAATTGCTTTCAGGTAGTGTGAGCAAATGTGTTTAAGGAAAACTGCTGAGGGGTAAGAAAAAAAAAGAAACAGGCCTGCAGTGAGCGTGCGTCAGATTGATGGATATAAGTTCTGATTTGTTCTTATTTCATGTCTACAAAGGCACTTAACCCCTTCAGCGACAGAGGTGAGGGGGAGAGATCATTCGCTCTCTTCGCTGCACTTTCACTTTAATGAGCCTTTGGACTGATACACATGCACACTTTGGCGGTGCGTCCTAAATTTGCACTGTAGGTCTGTGTAAATCCTTACCTTCGAGATACTTGTAGTTGCACACAAACATATCTGACAGAGATATAGGTCAGAGGTCCCACTTCTACCGCATTTCTGGCTGTGTAGCATGCACATACACGCCAGCAACAGTAGGTGTCCTTTGTCCATCCTGTAGCAGGTGAACACATCGCGGCGGATGGTGAACAAAAGGGTTTCCTCCTTGCAGCAAGTTTACAATAATATGCCTAAGAAATTCATCTTCACATTTATTCACTTGTGAACTGAAAATACATCTTTTCACTATCACAATGTAAAGGCAAAATTCTCTGTGTCCTCAGAAGTGCTGCATTCATTGTGCTTACAAATCACATTCTTTGTTGAGATACAGACCCCATTTTGTATTTGCATGCATCTCATTGCACTGAACTCAGCCCTCCTGCAAGGCTGCAAGTGCTATCATTACATCTCAGGTTGCTTTCTGCAGATTTAAATCTGATCTTAAATCTAAAAAAAGCATCTTGACAATCAGGTTTCTGTACATATATGATAACAAGTAGTCTTGCCTCTTCTTTTCAGGCACAACTGTAAAGCACAATTATATTATGTGTCAGTAAGTTTTTAAAAAGTTGTGATTAGCATTGTTTGTAACCTGAGCCGATCAAAACAATCTGTAGTTAGTAAACTGCAGACATTATCTGGATTACCAACAATCTGAAACATGAAGAGACTGAGAGATATCCTTGTATAAGATGCTTTATTGCTTCCTGTCTGCTGCTTTTGGCACAAAACAGAAGAAAAGACAACTTAAAACCAACCATGTGGTGTATTATGGTTAAAAACTGTGGTCATATAATCACAAGAACTGCAACGTTCTCTGCTTAATTTTTTTGAATGAAAAAATGAAAGAATGAAATTACAGCCGGAAATAATCAACCCTATCCCACAAAAATGCTCCCAATGATAAAAAGATGTTACCCGCTTTAACGAAATGCGGGGCATGTTGCTGCAGCTGATGGAAGAGGAAAGAGGGTAGTAGGTGGGAGCAAGGATAACCCATCTTCACACACACACTTATCGCATCATGGGCTTTCCTTGAATTGATGTTGCTGTATGTCCTAATGAGCAGTGGGAATAGACAGGATCTCATCGCTCTAAGCTACTCATTTGGCCTCATGTGTGTGAGTACATATGAGTAAATGTCGCTCTCCGTGGGATGTTTATCTTGCTGCTCATACCTATAACCATGTCTGAGCTCATGAGTCTTTGTGGATGTGACGAGTCTCCTCTGATGTGAACAAAGGCTGCAGCCAGAAGAGTTATGACGACCTCTCCAGCAGCCTACTGACTCCTCCTTTCCACCCATCCTCGACTCGCTCCTTTCTTTACATTTTGTATACTCCCCTGTTAACCATGGATCAGGACTGTTTGTTCACATGTTATTGCCTTTGGCTTAACAAAGGGATGCTGATACGGGAAGGACATTTCTGAGGTCCGTGTCAGGAATCGAGCAAAAGCGCCAAGATGTAAACAGATGTTTTTGTTACGCCCTTTTTCTGGTTGTGGCCCAGCATGATTTATTTGTGTTAACATCAGAACTTTGACTCTGGGTGCTTATTAAACTCTGTAACAGTCACTTAGCTCGAAGGGTCCAAAGGGAACTAAAACAAGAGCATACAAATTATGGCTTCAGAGGAAATGGATAGTTGTTGCGCTGGTGATGTTTAGAAGATGATTCTGTTGTGCCAAATCTGTAACACAATGCGTGATGCATGGACACTTGTTTAACAACATGAGTGAGAAAAATTACAAAACTCTCAAAAATACCATGCAATGTTTGGTACATGCAGTGCTGTAAGCACATTCTGAAAATTGTGCAACAAACTACAGTTTAGGTGAAGATGAAGGAAACATGAAGGGAAACTTGCTTTATGCCAACAGGTTAAACAAGTAGATGAAGTACTGAACAACGCGGGCTGAGGAGGGAAAGCAGGTCAGCTTCAGTCCTCCTTTAATGTCCACATGGGATGCATTCAGGCACGGTTTTGAGAGCCACTAACCCACATCTGTGCTTCACTTAGAGCCCAGTAAACAATAAGTAGAGTAAGACACTGGAGGTGCGCTCAGTTTGCTGACAAGTACAGAGTCACATTGACTTCTTTAACGGCCGGTCATCAGTTCCATCGAAATGTAATCTCCTAAGCGTATGCGGGTTCATGAAATATCACCAAAAGGTAATCAGAGGTCTCTTTCACCTATTCGGCTTGTGTATTTGTGTGTGTGTAACAGCGTTAAGTGATGACGGTCATAGTGATAATGGGGTCATAAGAGCAACACGAGCTAGCCCAAACTGTTTCTTTCTTTCCACCTGCCCTCTGGACACACACAGCTTGCCAATAAAGTGCCATAAACCAGAGACATAAACACACACACCAGCACCCTTTTATCACCACTGAGCTTGATTATAAACACCTTGGCTGTAAGCACAGCTGATGCAGAGATACTTCCACACACACCTCCAACCCCTCAGCTCCCAGGAGAGCAATACACACACTGAAGGAAGGGGGCCTCTTTCCCAATTACACTTTAAAAGAAGGCAAGGGTGGTTGTTGGTCTCAGTGTGCCAGTAAGAGTGTGTGTGTTTGATGAAGGTGCTCATAAAAGCTCTAGAGATTGAGTTGATGGAGAGCATTATAAAAGGTCTATCAGCTGGTCCAATCACCTCATGGAGCCTCCAGGCAGGACCGGGGGCAAGACAAAGGATCTGCTTCGGCATTTACCCAAAGGCCTTTTTCCTTTAGCCCTTCCCCTTTAGTCCTTCATTCCCTCTCCTGCTCTTCTTCTTCAGTTTAATCGGCTTAAATATGCAATATTCTAAAAAAGTTAACGATAGCATGGTCTCCTATCAGCGCCTGGCAGAGTTCATTTATGCCGCTTTAATGGTCTGCTGACTTTAGATTTCAATGAGATGAATAATTAACCTGTTAAGAACCATTCAAAGTGTGAGCTTGTGGTGTCGGCATGCGCACGAGTGTCCCTTGTGCATGCGGCGCTATCATTTGCATCATTTCTCCCAGTTACTGTGGGTATTATTTTTGAGTTAAAGCCTTAAAAGGCAAAATCATCCTGATTTGCAGAAAATAATCCTTTAAAAAAATTCCTGGATCCAGGCAGTGATCTGGATCATCCCCAAAATCTAATCACTTCTTTCTTTATTCCATTGCTGAGATTTCCTGAAAATGTCATCAAAGTCCATCCGTAACTTTTACAGTTACGTTGCTAACAGCCAGACAAACCATCAATGGCAAAAACACGACCTTTGCCTTGGTGGAGCTAACAAATTTGTTCTTCTCTGCATGAGGAAAATTTGCATGGCATGAGAGCACGTTAACAGTGCATACTATGCAAGTATGCAGTATTACCCTAGTTTGTCGGCTTGTTTAGAGGCTGCATCGCTGGTCATTGGCAGATTGGATCTATCAACAGGATGTTCTACTGTGTGGTATCCTTCATCATCAAACTCTTCACAGTTACAGCTACACACACTGATGTCTGTCGTCACTCTGCAGACAAAATTAGCGAGGGAGCTCATTGGTCTAATAAGTGCTGATAAATGTCAGGGAAAAAGTCATCCTTTACTAATACAATCAATAAAAGTCACAAGCATGATTGGATGACCTTTTGCATTAACTTTTTTGTAAGGACAATAGTATTTCAGAGAAAAATAAATCAGAGAGAAAGAGGGGAAGGTCTGGATCAGCTGTGGATGCTTTCTGATTAATCTGCTGCTGCGTGATATGAGGATGTGACACCAGCCGTGAAGAGACGGCCGTGACAAATAAAATGACAACACGACAAGGGAAGGAAGAAACTGAGACAACGAGGGAAAGAGAAAGCCCATTCACTCCTTCCTCCTTCTCAACTATTTTAACAAGTCCAGGGAAAGACTCCTCTGCTCCATTATCGGGTAGAGCTATACGTACGCATCAATCTTCACATTGATGTAAGAAGAATTTCTTAAGATTTTTTTTCATCCCTTCATCATTCTTACATGAAAACTGTTACTCAAAAACGCTTCCTATACTTTGAGCACCTGTAAGATTATCCTCCAGAAATTAAATTAAGCTTGAAAGAAGAAAACATGAAGAAAGAAAAGAAAGCTTGGAGACAAAGAGTTTTACCTGATGATTCCTGTGTGGAAAAAACCCAGACATGAGATGTCTTAGTTTAGTTTTATTTTTAAAACTAGTCAAATCTAAGGGCATACTGTCTGTTGTGGATGAAGTTCTACTATTAATTATGTTGGGAAGCTCAGTTTTTATTCAGTCTTTAACCAAATGGATTTCATATGATTAGAGCCAAGCCAGCATGTTCACCTGGATTTTAAAAACTTTACCCAATTATGGAGTTTGTTGGTCTGAATATTTGAGCAATTATGGGATCAGAACACACAAAACACTGTAGGTTTTGAAAATGTGAGTAGCAGATATTACTCTTCCAGCTAAAAGAAGAGAAAATAGAAATAAATCCCTACTCACAGCACTTTGCATTGTACAATATTTTATGGCACCAAAGAACTGGGAATGCGAACTGAAACAGCCCAATCACTATATTCCACAAATGCTTTACACTGCAGTGGAATCTGTGACAATTCCTCATTGTGTGGGACATTCCCACACAGGAGAAATTCTATAGGGGAGCCCAATATATTGAAAACTTACCAACATGATATCAACATGTGAAATTTTAAAAATAATTGTAATATCATAAACACATTTTGATTTAAAACATGAGAAGCACATGTGGATTTGTGAGAGCTGCATAGAGCACGTTCTGCTTTTGTGCAGCTTCTTCAACTAACTAGCAAGCACACAAGCAGAAGAGGCACTGTTCAATGTTACTGTATGTTGCATTTTTCCCTAATATCACACAGCTCAGAATCACAGCAAAAGAACCATTAAGAGAATAACAATAGGACCATATGCTGCATACAGTAAATGTATCTGGACATCTGAGCTACACTCCAACAATGTGCGAGTCTATTATCATGTCACTCACGTCTTCATGCCAACGCTCAGAGGAGCTGCAAGCGAGGAAACAAACTGATGGACAGTTTCAGCCAGGTAATGTGCAGATTGTCACTTAGCATTTGGGTCAGTGCTGCGTGTCTTTGCTTACAACAGTAAACAAAAACAAGTCAGGTGGCTTAAAATCTGCATATGTTTAAATATACTGTTTAAATTACACACAACTGAATATTGAAAAATTCATTAGAGCCAATTTATACATGTATTACTTTTCCTTTGTGCAAAAGCCAACTGGACATCTGACAGAAGCACACTGTGGTGTGTGCAGACGGATTTCAAATATCAAGAAGGCTTTGGTGCCAAAATACGACACAGTTCTTTGTCAGAGAGCGCTCAGACAAACCAGTTGTGTGTGCTCCACTGTGTTTGTCACAACTGATTTCATATGCTAGTGTAAGTTAGCCACACAGCCTATTCTACAATGCCAGCACACAGCTCAGCAGTAGTCTAACATCTCTCTCTGTCAGTCAGAAGAAAAACAGTCTCACACACACGCTCGCACAAAGCAGGCAGCGGAGAGCGAAGACAAAGGAAGAGAGGGAGGGCTAGGGTGTGGGAGGGTGGGAGAGACACGGATCATGGGGGAACGAAGGGGGGAAATGAGCGGGAAAGCAGAGATGGAGAAAGCAAGGCCGAACCCAGTGAGCTAGGGGAGGAGTAAGCTGGAGGGAGAAAAACAAGAGAGAAAGAAAGAAAGCAACACTGAGAAACTTGTGCAGTTATCTGGGCAACGAGGCACAATGAAAGAGAGATGAAGGAAATAAAAAAGGAAAGGGGTTGGACATAGGAAGAACAAGTACACTTTGAGGGAGAAATAGTGGCAAAGGGCTGTTTAAAGCGATGTGGAGCAACTGGAAAAGGTCTGCAGTCTGTTTTAATCTCAACCTGCACAAAAACATGACAAAAAAAGGCCTTGTTAGAGAAAACTGCATCACAGTGTGTAGCTAAAGTTGAGTAAATCTCATGTACATCTCACTGTACCTCCAACAAAGAGAAGCCTGGGGAAGCACTCATGTTTACATAGATGTCAGTGGGAGATCATGAATTATGCATGCTACATACAGCAGTGTGACCACAACGCATGTCTGCAGACCTGAACTCCCCAAAATGTTTTTTTTGCTAAAAGGGGGTGTCATGTTCCCCCTTACCGAGCTGTGAGACTCAAACGGCTGAGAAAAATAAGAGAGGGAGCTTTAAGAGAGACACAAAGAGGAAGAGATAGAGAGAAGCTGCTGGTAAACACATCCATTTTCAGCTCATGGTGAGGTAATGCTGCCAAAGCTTCCACAATCGACACACTAATACACACAGAGGCACACATGCATGCAAAAAAAAAAACACACACACACACACAAAGTTCTGCAGCTCTGCAGTGCTCGAGTTTGGCATAAGATCGGAGCCCCACCCCGTCCCTAAAATGACTGCATGCACGCACACACACACACACGGCCCAGCTCTCAAGTTCAGCATGTGGAACCCTAATCAAAACAATAACAACCTCGTTTGCAGATGCTGGTGGTCATGTGACCGAGCTGCTGGCTCGTATTGTTTACAGGAAGGGCCAAGAGAGAAGCG
>JAVQJG010030384.1:0-42767 GCA_036024015.1 Craterocephalus amniculus
GATTACAACTTAATTATGAATATCTTGTTAATTGGTTTTCCATTTATAGAAAACAGCTAACCACTTATTTAGCTGTTTTCTTATACTAAAGGTTATGTTTTGCATACAGAGTTGTGTACGTTTTGATTCACGCCTCAGTGTACAAGCTGGAAGGTTTATGAAGTGGAATCTATAATAATCTGTCAAGGCAATACTTTTTTCTATACGTGTTGTTTTCAGCCATCAGGGTGAATATGGATGAAAATAGCAATGTATGATAGTCTGTCATACACACAAAGAACGATATGTTTACTAAAGTGAACCACACACGCTACACATGTCGAACAAAAAACATATTATACAGCTTTATGTGTGTTCATGCTTTCAATTTGCACCCTTATTTACATTCAAACAGAGGAAAGCACAGCCAGTAAGGCACCCCTACGTGATTAAGAGCATGTAGGATTCACATTTAATCTTTATCCTTCTGTGCTGGTGACAGTTAGAAGCAGAGAAAGTATGAAAGCAGGTTGTTTGTCTCATTGTGGTGTACATGATATCTCAGGAACACCATAAAGCTAACAACTGGCGAGAATATAGTGGCCAATGGTAATGTAATTTTAGACAAGCTGTGACATCTCATTTGTCAGCTGTGCTTCAGAAGTGTGGCCAAACTGATGGACCTGATAGATCCTCCAGGTTGGCCTCGTCAACATCTGGTTGATGTCCTGGTGAAGAGGGTCCCTGGTATTAGCATGAAGGTTCTCGTTTTCTGATCTCTATGGCCTGTTGGTCTCTGATATGTGTTGTACATAGTTTCAGTCCATGATGTGGTTATTGCATTGGCTGGGATACAGTTTGACTGATTCTGGAATCTTCTACGTTAAACTTTTCTAAAAGAGAAAAAGGAGACCAAATAAACCTTTTTGACCTTTAATTGTAATGTTCTTTAAAAACACCTTTTGGCTATGTTTTAGCAGCTTGAATAAATAGGGATCATATGCCAGGTAACTGATTTAATTAAAGGTTTGAATTACAAGGAAGCAAAGGGAAGCTTTGCTCCCCTGACAGTATGTAGAGACTGACTCCCCTAAAGAAATTCAGCGACTACTCTAATGGGGAGCCCTGTAAATTATCCAGAATTTTCCATAATGTTTCTTAAAGATGGTGAATCACAAATAGTCCTTTTTTTTCAAACAAAGTACAAGTACTTACTTTTGAGTACTTGCTGATACTATGTACAGATATGAGTGCTAATAAACCCCATCACCGTTCACTGCTGAGGAGAGTGCACCAGAATGTCAGATGTGACGACTGAGTGGTTAACTGTGTGACATTTCAAGATGGTCATCCAGCAGCCATCCTCTAAATGTAAGGCTGGAGCTGTCAGATACTTCATCAATAAGGCAGATAAAGTGGTTTTTGCTGACTTCTGTTCACTGCTGTAAAGAAGCAGTTGAATCCTCAAGTGGAAGCTCTCTTCTAGAGAGCAGCTCAAACTAAGGCAAATAAGGCATTCTTCCACAAAACTCTTTCATGTTACCAATGTGTTGTTAGCAAATGCTAGTCCATTCCCTCTGTGACCTGTATACAGCTTGTACTTCTTTTGTCGTTGTCATTCCGGGGTCCTTTCAAGCCTCCTGAGCGTACCTGCCATGGCGATTACGTCACTACCATGCGCCATGGCAAAAGGGCGAATTCACTCCGTATTGTAGGATGGTCCGCTATTTGCTAAGATAATAGCAACATGGTCCGTGTTTGTTTTTTTCCAAATTGTAAAAATAGAATGTAGCCGACCGTTTTGCATTAAGGAATGGCTAAAATATAATGTCATACTTGATCAGGATCAACATTGTTGACCAAACATGAATGCATTGAATGTACTTTATTCAAACTTCAAACTTCAAAGTATTTTTGGAGCCAATCAGCTTTCTGAAATATGGAAGATGGAAGAGCAACATATATTTGAGAATATGGCATGACTGTGGCACTTGTTTTTGCTGCACACCTATGAGCATGCATGATGGAGTAGAATGAAAGCTAAATAATTTTGAATATAACTATGTTGCAGCACGCAAATGCTGCACACACACAGACACACACACACTTATCCCGAGTGCCTTAAAAGAAAACACCAGGAGGGAGAACAAAGAGCCTCCTTGAAGAATAGACATGAATAATTCACTCCATTAGATAAGAGCACAAAGAAGGAATGAAAGAGAGACTGAGGGAGAAATGGAGATGAAGGTTGGATGACAACAAAGAAAAGACAGACATATGGATCGACAAGGACAGTTGGGCTTTATGTTGTATTAGGGGTAACAGTGACAGAGACACTGAGAAAGAAGCACCTCAAGAGATCTTAGATGGAATATCACATCTTCCTTTCTTCAGTAAAAGAATATCTAAAAATCCTCAGGGTGCAGGATTTTGAAAATTTTAAATGAATGAGACATCTCTTTTTCTATAAAAGTGCATGGCAGTACTTATTGGTATGAAGTGAGGCAATTTGGAAATCAGGATCTATTTTTGATAGCAAAAGTGTTTTTATAACAAAGGAGAGAGTTTATCTTGTGTAAACCACAGCCATCAGCAGCTGCAGTATGTGTGCTGCTTTCCTCCCCGATATGTTTTATCAGATCCAAACCTGCTCCCCCTGTTGTGTTCTTTTGCTAATGTTGCAGTGTTGTAACTTCAGTAAGGACAGACAATCCTTACTGAAGCTCTCTTTGGTGTTATCAAACATACAGCTACTCTGTGCAGGGCTTTATCAGATGCACAGTCACTGTAATCTGTATTGCTGTATACAGTTGCTTTACTCTGGGGGAATTGGCCTGAGGGTGTATTAGCCCAAACATGCACTACATGACTTTTACATGTAAATTATAATGTCCTTTAATCATTGGTGTATTTTTTGTCTTTTAGTTTTATTTTGAAGGAAAAAGTGGGAAAAAAGTACGGAAAAAAATAACAGAATTCAGGAAACTGGCTTGTAGAAAATGGTCCAAATGACCAGCATTTAAAGCAAGCATCTGCTACTCAGCATGGATCCTCACATATGCTATGCACCTTAATTAATCTGCTGTGAAGCTAGTTGACAAAAAGCCCAATATATAAAGCATGAAATATGTTGAGAAAGTGATAAACAGCAACATCAGATGTCTTAAGCACACATCTTGCATTTGGTTTATAATATAATACATACATTTAAGCATGGGCATCTCAGTCATCAAAACATTCAGTGCTTACTTTTTTAACATCATGATGCCTCCAAAATATCTTCTTTATGGAACCGATTAATTTTACTTCTTATTCTCTATTTTTGCATGCATGTTTTGATTTAATAAAAAAATGATTTGATTTTGTTTAATCTCACTCATTTAGTGTAATTTTTTTCAGTACTTTCAGTATTTCTTTTTTTTTTTTAATTTCATTTTTACATAATATATAATTTCATGTCATTGCAAATAAATTTAGGCTATTTATTTTTATCGGTACTTGTTTTTCTAATGCTATAATTATGACAAAACACAACTAGTCACATTATGCTCCAATGAATTGGTGTGTTATACATGTTTCTCTTAAGTACTTTCCACATTTTCTTTCTTAAATTGATATAGGAACATGCTTTTAAATCCTCAGCCACAGCTTGCATAAACGGTGTTCAGTGCATGAAGCACATTGGAGCAATTCAATCCATTTTGCAGTAACAGATACAGGAGCAGAACTAGGAATTCAGTAGTTACATTACATTTCTGTAACATCCTCTGTTCGGTTCAGTTTTAGTACTTTTCCACTTCACATGAGAATATAAAATAAATTAAATATCTAAGTTGCTAGCTGGAGGATGATAGCACAGTCAGTTATACATCCAAGGGGTTGGCAGGGAAGGACTTTGAATTATTTAATTTGCTGGCTTAACATCCGATGACGTCTTGTAGAATGGTAAGGAGAGGATCCCACTGGACTCTCAGTTTCCCCAAGCAGTCTCTTATTTACCACCGCCTGGCTATCAGTAGGTAAAATCAGTTGCTGGCAGGAGTTTCAGGGTAAAGAACCTAAGGCCGTTCAGTAATTGTGCTTGGTTCTCCTGCCCTGCATATCATTGTGGCTTTGGAACTATTCAAAGGTACTTTTGGGTGAGTGAAAAGAATAAGGCAGTGGGTTTTTTTTTATATTTCATTTGTTTTACTGTTGGAAATGTAACTAATGAAAGTACTATTGCACAGTAAAGGCTATAAGGTAATTAACTACACTTATCCAAGTACTCTTTTTTAAATGTATGCATTTAAGTGTGTGTAGCGAACACATACCAGTGGAACTGATGGTGTAGCTCTGCTGCTGCAGCTGTAACCAGATATCCAATTTCTTGATCATAAACAGGTCATTGATGGAGGCAAACCGAATATCTACTCATTTCTTACTTCTAAAAATTCTTGAGTCTCATCTTTCACGAGCAAGTAAGGGCAAAATTTTGACCACACTTCGTTGTCCATAACTTCTTCCTGAAGTTGAGAACAAGGAGAAAACATGGCGTGGCATCGCAAGGGAATTGACCGAAAGTCATAGCTTCCTGAAATAGTCTTGTAGCAATTACCGGAAGGAAGGCAGATAAAAGAGAGGAGTGCAGGGCAAATAACTCTGTGAAAAACTTTGAAATCTCATTATTTATTTAGTTGCTCAGATAAAAAAGAGAAATGAGAAGAAGCAACATGGGTCGTAAAAGGAAGAAACACAAAACACTGGAGTTGCAGGGCCATATTCAATTTCATCATTTATTGAGTAGGCCAGCAGAAAATTAGTAAAGTGAGAAGGGGTGTGTGAAAGAGGCTAAGAAGCTCAGAAAGACCCCTTAAGAAGTTTATATCAGGTTTCCTAATCTTTATCCATTTCATCCTTCATCCATCAGTTCCACAGCTGGCA
The DNA here is from genome assembly GCA_036024015.1 of Craterocephalus amniculus. NCBI lineage: Eukaryota > Metazoa > Chordata > Actinopteri > Atheriniformes > Atherinidae > Craterocephalus > Craterocephalus amniculus. Next base: position 4,903 of record JAVQJG010030384.1, read on the forward strand.
GCCAGTAACTGCAGGGTGGTGCTCCACAAAGAGGTAATTATATTTAAAGAGGAAGCTTTGCTTTCAGTGATGAGGGAAGGGATATGTGACATGAGGAAGGATCAGCTTGTTCTCTACTAAGAACCCAAAGACTTTACTTTTCACTGAAGCTTCTTAAAGCTGAACTGGGCCGGGATTGAGTTCCTTCTCCAAACTCTGCAAAGTCCATGAGATTCTTCTCTCTTGTCTGTCAAACTCTATGACAAAATGAGCATTATTGCATCACAAGAAGCTTACATGTGTTTGCCAATGAAAAAACAAACAAAAAAACAACTATTTTTCATCAGCCCCCTTGTGATATTTAAATAACAAATGCATAATGCTGTAAAGTCATATTTGAACTTCATGCAAAGGCTTGCAAAGATGGCCCAAGAGGAGGCATTGGCTTCAGATTAGCATCAAGCTAGCTATCCATTGTGACTTTTCCATGGAAATGCATACCTGAATTTGCTAAATTTGGCCTAGAGGAACAAAGGCAATGCTTTTCTGAGACAGAACTTGATCTTCATTTTGTTAATGCATGTTTGACTAAGAACACATTTGTCTTTGATGTGACAAAATGAGGGTGTACATTTTATTTATGTTTTTTTCAGACAATAAGATTACAATTCTGAAATTCAGAAGTACTTGAAGTTTAAGTAAAAAGAATTTTCAAAATTTGAGAAGACTTTGTGACAGTGCAAGTGGAATAACTATCAGGTTTCAGAGTCCAACAGTAATGCACAAAACTGTTAGAAGCGTCATGGCATGATACAGCCTCCAACTTCTATAGTATGTAAGAAATCCCATTCTTCCTGCTTTCTGGACAGTTTTCCCAATCAAACAAACAAAAAAAAAAACAAATAAATAAGTAGAAAGACATTACTTGACAGTCATGATGCATGTCACAATGTGTGGCAAGAAATCAGTTTTATACCTCTATAGGGAGGCAAATGAATTGATTCGTGTGATGCTCCGTTTAGTAGGTAAAGCATCCTGGTTAGCACAGTAGCCTCTCAGCGAGAAGGCTTCTACTTTGAACCTCGCCTCGGGCTTTTCTGTGTGGAAATTGGATGTTCTCTTTGTGCCTGTGTGGGTTTTCTTCTAGTGCTCAAGTTACCTTCTACAGTCCAAAAACGCACATGCTAAATTAATTTTAAATTGCTCGTAGGTGTGAACGTGGATGGCTGCATGTCTCTCTATTTCACCTTATAAAGAACTGGCAGCTTATCTCTTGTGTTCATAGAATAAATTGTAATGATTTTCTATCTTTTTGTGGGATTTTTTTTTAAAAGTCACTCTCCAGTTGCTGCCTCCATCTCTACTCCATAGAGGTAACCACAGAAACCAGAGAAAGGACGGATACAAGAGATGATTTACAGAAACAAAGTCAGAACAGACAGATCAATGAAGAGAAACTGTGTCAATGATCTATAATGAGGTTAGTGAGAAAAGGTTTTGATTTAAATGTGATATTTTACTCACTATTCTACCTAAAAAGCTACTGCATTTAGCTCTATGATCCGATTAGTGGTTATCAGCAGGTTGGTGGAGGTGTTTGAGATATAGGAAGACACATACTATAGCAATCGTCCTCCCCTGTATTATTTATAACAGAAAAATGCACAGTTTCTGAAGCATTTTAACCATTAAACAGTTCAGTTCTTTAAGTATATGTGAATATTCCTTCTTAGTATTTCTGATTTATTTGAACGCAAAATGAACGAGGTTGCTAATTACAACAGCTGGGAATCAAGAAAGGATCCTGAAGGAATCTCTGCCTCAGTCAGCTGCAGCAGATAAGCACAACTTCATATGTTGTGATAAATTATGTTAATGGTATCAGGAATCGTCTGGTTACTTAACTTTAATGACAAAACAGTCTCCTTTGTTTAACCACACATACTTATTAGTTGCATCGTAAATTGGCATGTTTACAGTGCATATAGTAAGGTACAGCGCTGCTATCTGTAGGAAGGTTAACCTTTCAATTTTCTCCTGTCTAATTATCTTAATATGGTTGAATTCTAAAGTCTTTTTTAGTCAAGTGCAGATTTGTTTTTCTAAGTTGATTGGACAAATGGTGCTTTAATTTACCATGCTACCATTTGTTGAAACTGCAAATGAATCATGAGATTGCATTTCTAATTTATTGCCAGACTTGCAGGGAACATAGCTACTTTTTATCTGTTAGCAGCTGTTCTGTTGAGAACGACAAGGACTGACCAAAAGACAGCCAAGACACCTGGTCCAAAACAGCATCCTCCACACATATGCTCACACACTGGGTGAAACTGGCAGGTTCTGTCCAGACAAGGTAATTGTGAGGAGAAACGTAGGGACAAAAGGACAGGGAAACAACAAGGGGATACAAGTGAATGGAGAGTGTGAAAGAAAAAGGAGAGAGGTGCTTTTTAAGTCTTAAAGGAAAGGAGGGGTGTGTGAATGTGTGGGGGAGAGGTAACACTAGAAAATCATATTGGGAGACTGATGGGATAAAAAAAGGAATGACATAGTTGTGGAAATGGTGGGAAAGTCACAGGGGACAGGGCAGGCTGTGGGAGGGATGGATTTAGAAGGACGAGTTGCACAGCAGAGGTCAAGAAAGCGTTACAGTGTGCATCACACCACATCACTCAGCAGGAGGAGGGGATGACAAATAGAGATGTAGAGAGAAGAGAGGATGACTGCAGGAAGGACAGAGGAAAATATGAAGTAGGGATCAGGGATGTGAAGTCAGTGTTGCCTGCTGGAAGCATCAGGGCATAAAACACATTTTTCTTAGGTAGATGCATCAGCAATAAAAAGAGATTGGGGATTATTTGTTTTTTTTCTTCCAATCCCATACTTTTTCTACAGATTCCATGCTGGTCTCATGTGAAATGTCCATACTGGTTATGATCAGATACATGGATACAGAATTTGAATGGACCTAAAAATAAATGACGTATGTGGGAAGCTTACCACAACAAAAATTAATATGAAGCTTATTTTCCAGTCACTGAAGTTTTGAGTGTGGTTTTTAACTGTTATTCCCAATGTTACTTACCAAGATCTGACTAGATCCATGTTTTTTAAACTACTTAACAATTCTTGCACTGTCATTAAGTGGCTAGCCACCAAACTAAAGATGTTGTCTGAGCTACGTGCATGGATTATGTTTCGTCTGACTACCAGATGAACTCACAAAGACAAGAAATGCAAAGCTAGATGAAAAAGGGTCTCTGTTTTCTTATTTTTACGGTTTTGAGAAATTTAATGCAGTGGGACTGATTTAAGGCTACCTCCATACCTAACTGAGACAAAACTAATATCTCAAAGTGTCAAAAAACTTTATAAAAACCGAAACTATAACAATGTGTATACATGGTTTCAACATTTCATAATATAATAGAACAATTGTGGTTTCAACATTAAAAAGAGGGAAAATGTTTATGTAATATAAATACTCCCACTTATTAACAGAGAAAAAACATATAATTTCTCAATAGTTAAAGAATTTTACTTGATTTTATCAATGAAAATGAATTTCTAAATGTCTATGAGATTCAGTTGCTGTGTGTGTTATTGGCTACACCGCAGTTCCACTAAACACAGAAAAATACAAAAATATGCAGATTTTGGATGATTTATTTGATTTTCTCATTCTCTCCTAACCTTTCATTTTCAGATCTACTATTTGTGCATGTATATATTTACCAGTGTTATTTTTGTCTCAGTTTTAAAGACATTAAACACATAAATGCATGTTCATATATTGGTCTGTATGTTACTGCTGTTTTACAGCTTATTTCAGATCACACAGCGGCCTCCCAGCCAATTCTTTAAATGCTCCTTCTGTTGCCTGTGTGTGTGTGTAAAACTTCAGCAAGCTTCTTTGCTTCTGTTTGCTCTTTCCATGCAATTGCACTGCTGAGGTGTGAGTGAAAGTTTGAAGAAAAATCTTGGTAAGAGGCATTACTGTGAAGAAGCTTCAAACATGGAGAAATCTGTGAATTTTAGTGCCTTTGTTAGAGTGTATTAACTACATCACCTGTTAATTTCATCATTATTCGGATGTAAAATGTGATGGACACAGCAAATTAACTGTTTTGTTATTCTTTTCTTAGTCTGAATTCATATCCCCTCTGAGTGAAGCAAATGCACCCACACATGTAACAGATCAGTCTCCATTTTGGCACTGAGCCATGCCTCTGTGTTGCTTGACAGACCTGGGGCATAATGGATCTCATGTAATATCTGAGCGCACAAATGGAAGCAGGGGTGGAAAACACATGTTCTAAGAAACATAACTAAGCTCATCAACAGTAGCAAAAAATCTGTGCATGAATCAGAATCAGACACTTTATTCATCCCAGACTGAAGAAATGCACAGTTACAGCAGAATTATAGAGTAAGAAAGAGAGTGAGAATAACATTATACAATATCATGCAAAAATACCATATACGAAACACACACTTAACACATACATAACAGAAATATAAAATAGAAAAAATATATAAACGAAGAGAAATAAAACACATCATTAGATGACTTAATGCATGAGACAAAAAAATATTAACCAGGTAGGCAATCAATCTTTTCAGAATACAGATGGTATTTTTTACAAAAGTTTTTATTGATAGCACTCAACAGGAAACACAAGCTTTTAACAGTAGCTTGTTGAAAAATTAGCAAACATCTGGACAACAGAGAAAAACTATATATATATAACAGTCTTGACTCGTATGCTGCCCAACCTCTGGCTCTAGCTCTCTTTATTTTCCTGTTTTTGTTGAATCCTTCATTCAAAACGCCTGGCTTATTTACCTCCATTTGCTAGCACACAGTGCATGTGCAAAACAGAACTCAGCATGCATGAGTCCTGGATTAAACGTGGGGTGCTGTTTGGCCACAACGGCACATGGCTGACATACTTGTTCCAACATTTTTTACAATGGTGTCGCTGAGAGGATAAACAGCTCTGCTCAGCCTGTGCAGTGAGAACCTCTGAGCTTCAAAATTGGAGTAACAACTTTATTTGATTCTCGAGCACCATTTTGGATAAGTAGCTAACACCATGAAAGGCAGATGGAAGAATACAGCATACATACAGGAACTAGTTACCTAAAGTGTGGTTACTGTAGTGTACACCTGAGACCACTGGACCCACTTTCAGACAAAAATGTGTTTATATCTGAAAGAATTTTGGCCATGTCCACCATCCATTTGCAACTGGACTATGTCGATCTTTACAGCTACAAGTAATACCAACACTACATTGGGACTTCATGGACTGTATTTTATTCCATTATTGTCTTGTCATGTGATAAAGTAACAATTAATCATGGTCCCCAAGTTTTATTTTATATCTAGATGCACTGAACTCAATAATCTTTGGCCTTTTTCTTTGCTTTCAGTTATTTACTGCCTTTACAACTAATATGTGGAAATGAAATGAATGAGTATGGTATTTTTAGGATGCAAAATGGCAATGATTCGCATAATCCATTCCTTTAAGGAACAGGCAGTAGCTTTGTGTCACAACTGATTAAGAGCTACTCCTGGCCCCCATGTAAGCTATTCAGGTCCTATTACTGGTACACCTTACTCTAAAGCAATGCGTCTCAGTGGCGAATACGGTGTCCTGTGAGGACATTTTTTTTTTTTGGACAAAAGATATGAGATCTTGAATTGTTATGAAGACAACTAACAGAACTGGCTAAAACCTAATATTGTTTCATTAATTCTTAAGGCAGCCCTGGGTGGCCAGTACAGTTCAGTGAGCAGTGGATTGATGTATTCTTTTTGGCTAATTAAACACCAGAGGTGCTGCAGAGTTATGAAACATCTGTTGGGATTTCATTTACCCTGCCAGAAAAGAGTTGCTGTAGTCAAGATGAGAGAAAACACTGAACTTTTTTGCCTTTGTAGACCAATATACTTGTGTACAGGCATCTCAGGCTTATCAGAAATGGCAACATTTATGTGTCAAATGTGTCATAGCTAATCCTTCCATACCTTAAGCATGGCTGGGTTTTTTTCCTATTCCAGAATAGCAAGTTTACATGACATCATAAAAATACCATGACAAGTACAGAAGCATCTGTAGCATGGTGGGAGCTCTATCATCAAACAGAAATAAGTATGGAAAGTCTACAGTTGTGCAATTGCTCAATATATTCCACAGGACCAACAATTTTGTGTTATTGAATCACACTGGGAAAAGTAATTGAAGTTGCAAGACATTTATACGTTTGCTTTGAGTTTACAGTATGTAAATGACACTGCTCCCTTGTCTTCCTCTGTTGGCCTTAGCCTCCGTTAGCCCCTGACACTACAGCAGTCCAGCAAACTGCGATCCATCCCTAAAGAATCTGATTCATATATCTTAGCTGCATAGCTTCATATTGGTAAAGGTATTTATTGCTTTAGAGAGACTCTACACTTGCCCAACTTGACCATCACATTTCCTCCATTATAATTTTATCAGAAGAGGCCATTTTTCACACAAGGAGCCAGTCTCCTTTGAACACCAGAATGGACAATGTATTGATTGATTTCTGACATGCTTTTCACAACCTTTACTTCTAAGTAGACTGCAGAGCTAGCTGTCAATTCTATTATACAGTATAAAGGAGTTGAGTGAGCAGAACAATGATTTTTCTCAGTAGAAGTCAAGCCTTTGTATGCATTTAATCTGCCTCAGATTTTATACACTCATCTACTTGGGTGTCTTGGCACAAGACTATCTGTCTTGAACAATTTTGTTCTGGCTTTGCTAAACATCAACTCTTACGCCAGTTAAAATACTTTAATAACATCCTAAATGTGTATTTTTATGTGTTTAAGCTACCTAATAGGGCCTGAATTGGATCTATAATATAACTTGGTCACCCAAGGTGTTGAATTGACATAAAACTGATGAGGGTGAAACCTTTCTAATAGGTCAGAAGTTTCTATGTTATGCAGCGGCATGATAAAGCGATTTTCATTTAGATAACAAGATTACTATAGACCTCACTGACCCTCTTTAAGGACTCAAGTGGCCTCAGACCCCCTAGTTTGCAGCCTGCTGATTTAGGTCACCACTCCCCACTGATTAGGGTGAGATAAATAGAGCAAAAGCATAGTGATAATATGGTGTGTATGTAAAGTTGACAGGTGTTAGAGTCTGTGGGTCATTAAAGTCGTAATCACCCGGTAACAACACAGTGGGAGAGATGGGAACAAAAACACTCCCCTCACTCTTTTCCTTGTTGAGTCTCTACCTCTTGTCACCTCTTCACTGACCCTGCAGCTTTGATGAGTATTCATGAAGCCTCCCTGATTGCAAATTGTGTGTGGATGGTCGTTTTCATACAACAGGAAACTATGTTTCACGAACTGTTTGTAATTTTACTAGCCAAAACCAAGCTAGATTGTAAGACAGCTGAATGGATTTGATCATAAATGTGTCTTTAAGTTGTTTTTTTATTGACTTTTTTTTCATTAAAAAGCTAAACGACAATAACAATTACATTCTGTAAGTGTTCTGTTTTCCAGCAAGGAACAGAGTAGCTAACTAACCAGTTGCTAGCCACATCGGTTACTCTCTTCAACCACTGCCAGATTTTATGAAGTAATTCTACATGCTGCTTCATTTCAATCACACACTTCAATCAGATGTTCAAGGGAAATGTAGTGATCCTGCAGTGACTCTAAGCATGTCTGTTTACATTTTTCTATATAAGGATTAGCAGTGAACCACAGTTAGGTTCACATGTGAGAGACAAAGTCATCTACAACTCTGGCCATGGGGTTATGATTGAGTTTCCACATGTAAAGGTTAATTATTGACTTCCCTGCATTCTGTGTTCCTTGTGTTAGTGGTGCCCAAGCAGTTTTCTCTGTTTTGCCTTTGTCACAAGTGATTAATACAATTTGTAGCTACACTGATGCATCTGAAAAATATTAGATACTTTTTTCATTCTTAACATGATTATATAAGGTGAGGGGATGTCTTTACATCTGCATAAAATGGTAAATATGAGTCTTTAAGCAAAGCATATACTGTACCTGCTTTGGAAAAACTTGCCCCCCCCCCTCTCCCTCTACTTTAGACAATAAATCTTCAAAAAATATTTCACAAGTAAGTCTTGTAAATTTGTGGAGTAATTGGAGGAATGGGCAGGTATTATCAGTGCTGTTAGCTTTGGTCTGCTTTGGTAACGACAACACTCTGTGTGTGTCAACGAAGAAGTATGTTGCTATGGATTAAAAGTGAGTGTTAAAGGGGAAGTTCGGTATTTTTCAACCTGTACCTATGTTGTAGCATGCTATACGATCATTTACTTACCCAGACAGTTGTAGTGCAACTCGAACTCCATCAGAAAATATTTTATATCCACACGCGAGTGGCATACGTCCATATAATGGGAGAGATCGGGGCAAGAGATGCTAGGTACAGGTTGTAAAATACAGAACTTCCCCTTCTAAAATGATTCAAATTATGACGGCCTGATCATTTAACTTTTATATGCTTTGTCATTTACGTTTCTCACACTTCTCCTCCAGGCTGGACTTTACTTGCACCATTCAACCTTATAGTCTCATCTTCAAGAACTGCATTGCGTGTTTTTGAGGACTGCACATCTGCTCATTTGCAATGAAAAAAATCCTCACTTTGTGGGGCCTGAGAGCAACATAAATAAATAACTTTGTACAAGCATTAATGAGCCCTTAGCAATTTAGCGCACATTTGTGTGCACTGATTGTCAAATGATAATTGGATAAATTTTTTCAGGATAATTACAATAAGATTTAAAATGAGTTGAACTGTGTTGGCTCTATGGGGTTTGTTGGAGCAGTGGGACTATGGGAAAATGTGCAGAGTTTTACACATTCCTGTGTGTGTAAAATCATGAAGCTTGGTAAAAAATGAAAGTGTGGATGAGCTGAGCTAATTATAAATCGTTCGCCTCATTCATTACTCCCCAAAAAATGAATTGCAGCCTCAAACACACTGTGGAGTTCTGTGTGTGTTTATCTGTTGGTTTATGTGGTGTTTGTTGCTCATAGTTGCATTTTTTTTATCTCTGTGTGAGTGCAGCTGTTCATGTTTATGCTGTGTGCGTGTGTAGGTGAACGATCAGAGCGGCATCTTCAGCAGTGTCAACCCACATATGATGTATGAGTACTAGCAATGCACACACACCTACACACGTGCAGACTTTGTATATTTCAAGGTTACAGTACAGTCATCTTTACGTCTAACTGCTCTGTGTATGAAAGTGACATTGTTTTGGAAGAACAGGGGAGAATTTTTGCATTTTGTGGGCATTTTTGAGCAAACTTGTTTCAGGGCATTTTTGGGCACCGATGGTTTTATGCTGAAGCCACCAAATGAAACACTCAACAAAGGTTAAACCTGCTTTCATGTAGGTTGCATAAAGCTCTAATAAGGAGGCTATGGTGCAGAAAGCAGAAGTGGGTACACTAGCAAATCCGATCTATGCCTAGTGGCACTTGCGGGGTGACTGGAAAAATTTCCAGGAGGTATCTAGTTTTTTCGCAAGCTACTGACCTGGATTCAGGATCTGTCTGCCAAGCTGCCAGAGGCAATACAGCTACTGATGATGAGGGAAGAGGAGATGAGCAGCAGCTAAGAGTGTTGCTTAATGGTACCCTCTGGATTAGAAAGCAAATATAACAAAAACTGATCCCAGATCTACTTCAAGCTGAGAATGGAGTGATTTGCCAAACACAAAGACAAATAAAAACCTCAAGCAGAACAAGTTAATTTAGATTTTTGTCAGTATCATAGCAGCTGAACTCATTTTAACTTTGTTGAGCTGAGCGCTGCATACATCAGTATTCCATTGTGCATTGCATAGAAATGAATGGATTTGGAAACAGAGAAGCACTCACTGCATCATGTGAAAGCAGCTTGAGATGGTTCTCAGGATTAGTATTATTAAATCAAGATTAGTGATAGGCATTTAGTAGTGGTTGTTAGGGGGTGGTATAGAAGGCTAGAATATATTGTATTAATGGAGAGTCATTGAAACAAGGATGCGTTGGTGTGTACACATCCATAAATGTGTGCTTCCTGAGCTTCATGTAAGCCAATATCCTTCAGAAGTTATTCAAAGACATGGATAATGAAGAGTATAAATCATATGCAATGTTTTGGCTCCTGATTCTTTGAACTAATGCATGAGCACTTGGACAGATACTGTAAGTCAGCTGCACGCCGCAGGGAAACACGCCGCAAATGAAAGAAGCACCGTACGATGTAGTTCACGAGCAGTTTGGCTCTATGCTGCTTTTGGGAAACGCGGCCCAGGAAGGGAAATTTGGTCAACAGTGATTAATTTGTATTCCTCATTAGATAAAAATATCCTTTATGTAAATACCGCTACACAAATAAAGGCTAATGAATTGGTTGACTGATTTGCATATTAGGAAGCAATAGAGCACTTCCTAAATGTTTATACAAATGGAAAAACACCAGCTGTCATTAGAGGTATAAAACGTTATTTTTATCCAGTTGCAATGATAGTATAATGTATGAAAAGTATCCATTCAGTTTTTTTTTTTTTTTTTTTTATCCAACGAATTCTTTTTGTCAGTTTATTCAGGCTTTAAGAGAAGCAAAACAATATTTTTCCATTCCACACTTGTAAACACACTATTTCAAACTTGGCCTCCCTTCCCAGAGGAGGGACCTAAATTTAAGTGCTGTGTTTATAAGGCTCACAGCCATCTTATTTTCATATTGACTCAGAGTGGTTATGTTCTAAAGCACATGAGAGCACATAAATGCCTCTTCACACCATCACACAATCCCTTTTCTCTGTTAATGGCTCAACCAAACAGATGGGCAACCTCAGTCACTCTCATGTAATATAGTCAAACATAAGAGACAGATAGCCAGTCAGCCAAGTGACCTGTAAAATATAATAAGATAAAAAAAAGATCAAATGTGGTGTTAGGACAGAAAGTAATGGATCATATTCGATTTTAAGAATATTTATACATTGTACTTGAACCTAACCATAAGTTTAAGGCAGCCAGTTTGTCATATGATGCCAGGTAGATTTAGTTCACATCCACCTGTGTACATATCCACCTACATAACTTGTCAGGCAATACAAAGAGCTTTACCTTATATATGGCTTATAGTTCTATATGACTGATCAAACACCTAGGGTTTATGGACACCGTCGGTGTGGCTCGGTACTGACCAAACTTGGTACAGTTTGTTTGTATTGAATGTTCTTTTATCCATAAAGTTACATTTCTTTCCACATCTGTACATACAGTATGTTGTGACAAAAAGGTAGAGGCAATTCTATGTCAGCAAAACACAAAGGTGCATAAAATGGCTGCACAATAATTACATTCAAAAGTCAAATAAATGCCTGTAAAAGTTTGGTAATCCTTGCAAGCCTCTATCCACAGTGATGGCAGCAAGACTGAGAAAACACGATGTAAAGTAGTATGTTTAATGTTTTCTGTGTAAGTGAGGAAGGTTAAGGCTTCCTCACTTACGAAGTATGTAGCGTCTGAATGTTAACAATGTAATTACATCACTCTCTGGCAGATATCCCAGCTCTGCTTTACCCATAAAACTACCAGTTTTGTCTCAGTGAAGTTTGCTAAAGAGACAGAAAAGACTGAAGTGGAAAGCCCACTACGGTCTAGTCCACCTCAGATCTGCATTTCTACAGCTAAACATTTTGATAAATGATTTCACAGGAAAACAGAATAAAGCAGATGATAGAGGGTAAGGGCCCCTCCTTGGAGATGCTGATATTGATGCTCATTTTAGTAAACATGAAAGCCAGCATATATCAATGCAAATGTTGGAATATCGTGTTTTTGAAATTATGCATGACACAAGCATCCCCATGTAATGCCTCAGAAGTTATAGCTGTAATTGGAGAAACCTATATTCCCCATGTACATCTCACCACGCCACTATCTCAGATGGATAAGGGCAGTAATGCAAAGGTTAAGTTATTTTTTAGTTTTTTTTAGTGTGTTTCTAACCAAAATCGATTTTGGCAACTTTGTCTTAATATGTCCGTATATGGATCAAATTCTCAGATATATCTGCATTTTATCAAATAACATGTAATACTTTATTTCTGCATGCTAGATCCCAAGGAAAAATGAAAAGTATACGTGGAACAAGCATGAATTATGTTGAACGATTAGTTGCACATTTTCCAAAAACTCAGTGCTGGAGCATTACCTATACACCTCGAGCACAAAAATAACTAATATCTCATGACATAAAAACAGCAACATATTAAAATCATGTGACATATTTGTTTGCCATATTTTCTTTGTTTTGACATTTTTTTTCTCTGAATTTCATTAAATCTGATTATAATCCTGCAGGTGCACCGATCAGGCTTTATTCCATCCTTGAATGGCATTCATTATACAATATGAGACAACATTTTGTCTTTGACTTAGCATTTAATTAAAAGTCTGTCCAAAATTTGAATGGTACGTGAGAAAAAAAAAAAAAAAAGCACTGTTTATTCAACTGAATTGAATTGAATTCAACTTAATTCAATTCACAATTCATCTCAAGGCACTTTACTGATATTATCAACCACTAAAAAATGATTCCCAATGAAGTATTTGCATTTCATCTGTATCTTAATGAAATGAATGGAATCTATGCATTCAATATATACTAAAGAAAATACACATTTTATATATTTGTTCATTATGTATGATACTGTATGCAGCTCATGCTGCAGGGCATGACACTATCATTGCTGATTCAGTTTATTCAGGCCCTCTGGGTTTGGTACTCTAAGTTTGTACATTACCCTGTGAACCCTGAGACACTGGGCGGGAAAGGTCTTCAATTATCTGCTGAGCACACAGTTTCTTTTAATAACAAACTAACACTATTAGGAATAAGGTACATGTTAATGTGCCTAGTCATTCAGATGCACGGTAATGACTCACTTTTATATTTGTTTGTTCATTCTATTCACCTCAAATACTTTTATAGAGGTGCACTGACTCAGAACTAACATACAGCTGCACTGTTGTCTTCCTGCTGTAAACAAAGCATAACTAATCATGTGAGTTACATATAGATTTTAATTAGATCCAAAGCTGCCCACTCAGGCTTAACGGGCCACCAATTTCACACTATATAGGAATAGAAACAAATGAGAACATTTCACCTCCAGACTTCCACAAGCTGCTTCTTTAGTGTGTGAGTGTAAACAAAGTGATACTGTCATTATACAAATGTTCACAAATCTCAGTCCAGTTGTGCTAAGATCATTATGACTAAATTAGCAAATTTTGTGGTGTTTTCTTTTTTTCCCTCTGCAGAGTATGGATGTGCTGTTTTTTAGGCAGGATGCAAATGCATGTGGAAAAGCAGTCAGAAGAACTTTAACTGCTAATGAGACTTGTGAGTGTTGAAATAGATGTCTGATGCTGTAGTTAAGCTTTTTTTTTTCCAAATGGTCTGAGTGTAGAAATACATTTTTCCAACGAAAGCCCACTAACATAGAGATCTGGTTGGCTGCTTCTGAATTATGAAGTCAAGTTAAAATGGAAGAAATGAGTCAATAAGTGAGGAATAGACTTCTCAGCTGTTGCATCGCATCAGCAATTAAAAACACATTATGAGCAGAAATTGTTTCCATTGGGGTGTAGATGTTGTCGCTGTGTGATCAAAAACCCATCTTTTCTCTTCCGTTTAAATAAAAGCTGAAATACCAGAGTGTATCAGACTATGACTACTAAAAGCTGAGCATTTCGAGGATTTCTTCAGAGGTAGGTTTTATTAAACTTTATAAAATAAAGTAGATTTGCTGATTTGATTTGGATGTTATTCTGAATCAATTAAGTAAATCTTAAGGAAATCTGACATATGTGCAAAATATAAATTACAGTGTAGACAACAACAAATGGATTACAAAATAAAATAAATACAGTCGACAAAATGATCCCAGTCATAACTTGTATACGGTATCTATGTACCATAGTACTATTCTTTGTGTGTTTCTTATGATAAAGTATGTTAAAATTTGGACTCTATGAAGGTCAGAATGATTCAAAAACATGTTCTATGATAAAGTAGGCATTATAGTGGAGCAAAGTACGAGGTCAACAAAAAAACAACAACTTAAAAACCAACAACTTTTCATCTTGGTGGCATTGACCGATTTCCTGACACAATAACTTGCATAAAAATGCATAAATTAACTAAGATGAGTTTTTACGACTTTTTTGAATGCCAGCTTAAAAGTAACCGAAACAGTAGTTAGAGCAACACTGCATACATTTGCAAGATTAAAAATCTGCCTTTGACTGGTCTTGAAGGTACCGTAACATTCATTATACACGTTGAGCTGTCGTTGCCAAGCAGCCTCCTGAGGCTGAGAAACCAGCATCATGTGACTGCTGTGTTTTGCTTTATGGCACCACTGTTACACAGCAGTGCGATTTTGAGCTCACATCCTAAAGTTTTTTTTTGTTTTGTTTTATAACCCATTTCATTCATTCAATAATAAGTGATGGTGGAGACAGATTGCTGGTTCATCAGTCAGCGGAGCACAGGCCGTATCCATTCCTCCAACGCAACAGCCCTTCATTAATGTCTCAGCCACCTTTAACTCCCAGATCCACCAGCAGAATGAAGTATCTAGTAATCAAATTGATTACAACAATATTTTTTAAATTTGCTGACTTTAATTAAGAATAGGTTTTTTGGCCGCCAGGTTAATACAACCTCTAAGACTCACCTAGAGGATCCAATGCAGCGCTTCCTCTGTACATGAACGACATCTTAGTATGATGCCACAGAAGGTGGAAATCTGCTTTACCAACTGTGGGGGGTACAGTGGATTCTGATCATTTATTCAATGGTGTTCCACTTTCCTCTTTAACCTCGACACTACCAGGACTTGCGTCCTGACGCGCACATTCGACCAGGCTCCAGGCTGCTGTTCAGGTGGAATTAATAACCAGTTTGAGCCTAAAGCATTTCATGTTATCTGAAGCTCATCGTGTGTTATTTATGACTGAATTAACACCTGAAAATGAAGTAACACAGTATTCTGTGCACATCTTTATTATTATGTTTCGTTTTGTCATTATGCTGTTAATTCTCCTTCTCAGGCTCGCAGTGTGTGTTTGCGCACGGCTGTGAGTCTCATGACCTTTTATGGGCGTTTACATATGCAAAGTAGAGCCAACTGGTTCGTCCTCTCAACTTAAGAAAGTTTGGTATTCACCAATCCAAGAGAAAATATACAAACAATTTTGCGGTCTATGAACATGTTCATGAATCTGACAAGAGGTTTTTGTAAAAAATTTCCTAAGTACAACTTAAGAAGATTCGTAAGAAGAGATTGGTGAATGAGGCCCAATGTTCTCTAACTGCTTTGACACATCCTTCCATCCTCCGTCACCCATCAGAGTTAATGATCAGAATTTTCTTGAATGTCTGCATAGTCAAAGTGTGTGGTCCCACATTTCTCCACACAGACAAGCTCTGACAATTTTAGCCTTTTTTTTAAACCGCGTTTTCCCATTATGTCCACTTCTATTCTGGTAAAGGACGACGCAGGAATTCACACCATCCTCACAGGATTTAAGCGGTTGCCTAGCGACAGGACTGTCATCATTGCGTACCAACTGCCAAATGCAAACCATCTCAGTACAGAGTGTGTGCCACTTTCAGATAAAACGTGCAAGCTGAAGGAAATGTGTGTGAGTCTAGTCCAGTGTAGTCTTCACATTTCAGTTTGAAGAAAACTTATGTGAACATCTGCTACCAGTATCTATAACCAGAGGCCATGAGTGTATCTGGGAACGCTGCAGCTTAAAGAGGGATGAAAATCTACCTTTGCCCTTCGCTTGAACATACAAACTTGGCTGGAATACAAACGTACATTCCAGATACAAAAAGCACATACATACACTTAGACACATCACAAAAGGCATCACTAGAGAAAAGACTCTGGCCTGTTTCTGAAAATAATGGGATATGCTGTGTGTATGTGTACTTGTCTGATGTCCTTTGAAGTCCACTGACATTTTGTAGAGAAATACATAATTATGCACAGCACACACACAAGCAAACCCTACATGTGTGTGTGTGTGTCTAGGTTGGCCAGTTTCATGGGGCTGCAGATCAAAGGCATCTATGTCTCTGTGGTGAACGGTTTTCTCTATTTCTTCTCCAGCTATTTGAGGCTTTTTCAAGGTTTGCAGAAATTATTTTGGTGGAGCTACAGTATCTCAGTCAGGATCTCAGCTGGGACCACAGTTATATTAAGCTGCACCTTCAACTTAGATAAGTTAGCCTGAATAACATTCAGATACCGTATGTGAACAAAAGTTAGTTATTAGGTCTGTATTTTAATTTGAGCTTTGAAGTTTGGTTGTTAGCCCACTTTTCCAGATATGAATTTTTTGATTTAGTCATTGTGTTATAAGTATGTTTAAAATATCTTAAATGTGTCATTTTTTGACATAATCATTACACACTTGTCTTAGGAGGCTGTAAAACATTTTGTGTATGTGTTTTAATAAACCTCTTTATATCTTTGTAAGGGGAACAAGCAGCAGAGATTTTTTATAATGTCTATTTCTCATTTGACTATGCAGGATTTTAATAGCTAACATTAAACAGTGCAAATACAGTGATTAAGAAAAATAGAAACAGGATTATGATACGGGACAGTGGAAAACTTTTAGGATATTTAAAAAAAAAACTGCAATGAAATTGTATTATATACACACGTTAAGCATGTTGTTCCCAGTTGGCCTTTGTGCATTAAGCCATACATATTTGATAACCAGCTGCAAACACATTAAAGTTTCTCAATCCTCTTCTAACTGAACCTGTAAGTTAATCGTCTTTGGTCATTCATTGTCAGGGCAAAACATAGTCAGTGTCCCTGCGCTGCAATTCATACAGCTTTCAGAATTTTTTAAGCTTTGGGATGCTCCAAAGTCAAAAGCAAGGGCACACATCAGCCAGGCATGTAAACTATACCAGCTTTCCCCAAAGTCATATAGCATGATTGCTAATGTAACAATAAATTATTCATTATGCATTGCAAACAAATTTTCTTCCCACTTACTGCATTTCGGGTACCGTAATGCTAACCACATGAAGTTTGTTGTTGAGTTTTGAAGTTTATAAGTTGTGATCACAGTTCTTGTCCATTCAAGAAAAAAAGTTATACAGTATATGTCATTTAAAATAAGTTGGGCTCATTTTTATCATGAGGGAAGTTAAGTAAAAAGCAATGGATCTTCAAATTCTTTAGTTATAAAGACAGAAATATCCTCATTT
Source organism: Craterocephalus amniculus (assembly GCA_036024015.1). Classification (NCBI taxonomy): domain Eukaryota; kingdom Metazoa; phylum Chordata; class Actinopteri; order Atheriniformes; family Atherinidae; genus Craterocephalus; species Craterocephalus amniculus. The sequence continues at coordinate 22,239 of JAVQJG010030384.1, forward strand.
TCTATATCTCTTCAGGACTATATGACCTTATATGACCACCAGGATGAGGCTTGGTATCCCAGCTGCTTTTACATCAGAGTGATGCCCAGAGCCAGAATTATAGATAGACTTTTGACAGTCTTATTTTTGGGTGTGCACCACATCTTAGTACATGGGACAAAAACAGGATTCCTAACCAAAATATTCTGATTACTACTGTATGCAGATTCAACCTCAGCACACAACAAAGAATGCTGCTGTCCACGGTGATGAAAGCAAAGGGGTGGATGAGGAAAGTTTTATGTATTTAATGGATAAACACACAACATAGACAAATAAATACTTTTCTTTCATTTAAGAACCATGAGGAGCCTTATGGAAAAATTTAGTGTAACCTGAAGTTAACTTATTTCCAGAGCTCCTGCTTTGTTTCCCAGGTGTTTTTAGGGGAATTCATCTGCTTTTCAGGGGGATTGAGTTCCCCTGAGTTTTTCCTGTAACTCCAATTCTGGTTCTGTTTGCATTATTATTCAAAAATTCCTTATCATCTTCCACAAATGAACTGGAAAGAACTGAAAGCCATATACTATACTTGTTTTCTTACGGATTTATTATCTTTGACTCTTCTACAGTTTGATTAGGTGCCATTTTTTGATTGGGAATGAAAGATTAGTAATCAGTAGTTCTAATATTAGAACTAGGCAGCATGTTGTGTTTAAATCCCACCATACTGATGCAAAAACAAAGACTGAGTTTGTGTTTACATGCTTCTTTCTGCAGAGGGATTCAGTGAATGGCAACATAAGTTGTACGTAAAGTCAGTCACAACAAGTTTGGTTGCAGTTTTCTACACTCAGCACTACAAAACAAGTGCCATCAACTTCCATTATTTTCAAGAGAGGGCTATTGTGGATATCACTTTCCATTGGGTTTTATTTATTTTTTAAACTGCTTTAAGTGCCACAGGTGATATTTGTTGCTGCTGTTGGAAAAAGCTGTTGTCTCTAAGGCCAAGTTCTACTTATACAACACAGATCATATGCCGCCACACACCAAAGAAAAAAAACAAAACGCATGTAATTTGGGTGTGAACTGATCCTTTAATCTCTCTTTTCATTTTTACAAACACCCGTACACTACATTTATACTTTAAAGCATCTTTCGGCTCCTTTTTCTCATCTCCCTTTTTCATCGTAAACAAACCATCTGTTTGATCTGCCTGTTAAAATGTATTCTGCCTGACGTATCACTAAAATACAGCTCGATAGGCTTAGCAGTCTGGAACAAATAACAATATTATTCTGGGTGGATACACTCACATCCCTGGACCACCTGTTTCATGAATTCAAAATGATATTATCCCCAAATGAAATAAATAAAAATAAATAAAACTATTTCTCCAAAGCGGATTAAGTTCATGTTGGCCAGCAAATTGGTTGAAATTGCTAAACAGCTGTGTGTTTCAGTGGCAGGTTGGCTGTCTGCTGGAAGAGAGTTTCCCAGACTACCTGGTTAAAAGAGATATGACTGGGACTGGGTGCAATTTGCAAACTGCAAGTGCTGCTTTGATTCATCCAAGCTTCAAATGAGTTTCCAACATGTTGACGGATAGCGATAAGTCACTCTGAAAGACAGAAAAGAGTCTGGCTAGGTTTTTGTGAAAAAATAAATAAATAAATAATCCAATTTCTGCCAGATGATTTTTATCTGATTTTAACAAATTTAGTTTAAAGCATTAACAAGGTTCTTTTAATGTAATTACTAAATACAGGTGTGTGTTACTCCAAGATGAATCTACAATCATTTATCTTTGTTTTTGATACATTTTTGATCAATTTGTTAAGTATTTCTTTTCTAGTCTGTGATGAGGAATTTTGATCTATAATTCATATTGAACTTCAATTGGTAGAATATCTAACAAAGTCCTTTTTTTGATGCCTGTTTCACAGAATTCCTCACATGTAATCTGTGTTTTGCTGCCTAAATGATTTTCCTGTAACTCATTTCAATGGCTGGTGCAGGAACCCTGAAAGGCATGAAAATATTACAGCAGTTTAAAAAATAACCTGCAGTTTGCAATTTGTTTGCCATCAGTGCTCACAAATGACTCCAGGTATCCTGGTCCATTCTATTCTTCCCCCAACTACTAGTTGAATTTAAGTCTTCCTAAAAGGAAATGGAATCAATTAATACAAAATAATTATTTTTATTATTTATAATTTATTTATCATTTATTTATCATTATTTTTCTCCCTTTTATCTTAAGGAAAGGTTGGCTACACCTACTTCAAGTCCACCACCAAGCTGCTGCTATCTTGTTAAATTCCTAACGGGCAATCTGTTTAATGGATTTTCCCTCGTTTAATATGCTTCTGAAGGGGCCTGGTGCTTTTGGATTTTCCTGTTTAAGTACCTTTTTATATAACTTCAAATTCATTTGATTGTTTTTTTAATTTTTAATTTTTATTTCAATCAACTGCAACAATACACATGCCAAAATTTTGTAAAAAATATAACAATACTACTACTAATGATAATAAAACCTAGCATTACTAGAACTATGTCTGTTAAACCAAAAGCTGTCCCAGATTGTTATAGTGAATCTTTGGGCTTTGAAACTCAAGGAGCATGTTTGTAATGTGGTAGAATGGAGTGTGTGAATATGCTGCTGATCAATCTGCAGAAAAAAAGAAATGCATTCAGCCTCTCTTTTATTGAACTTTACTGTATACATACACACACATACACACGCACACACTTTTTGCTTTAAGTTTGGCATCAGAATGTACCTAAAATGCACTATAACCTTAATTTGCTATTCTGTTAATATTTACAGTATATGCACAACAACTTTTCAGTGTCTTCTTATTGTGCCACATGACATTCTCTAATAAGGCAATTTATCACAAAAAAGAGGGGGAAAAGTAAAAGGGAGTGTCCCAATCATGAAGAAATCACTAAGTGTTCTGGTTTAATGACAATTTGTGTTTTAAAAGTCCTACAACAGACAAATTACTGAGACATCAGTACTTTCATCACCACTGTTGTAAGCTTGGAATTTGTGCGTTATTTCTCTCAGGCTTTTCCACAGCCATGAATCGGAATAAACAATATAGCAAATGCATATATGATAAAAGAGAGCATCACCAATGATCATCTATACTTCTAAAATTATCATTAACAGGCCATTATTTTTTGACAGCACCATTCTGTTTCATAGATGATAAATCCTGAATGATAACTCATGTATCTTTCCCACTTTATCTTGAATTCCTTTTTTTTAATGATCTTGAAATCCTGACCAAGACCAGTGAAATCAGAATGTTTGCAAACAAAACAACTGTAGGTTTTAGACAAGTGAATATGCAGTAAGTATTCAAAGCTGAACTTTATGTTGTGCAGTGTCTGTAGTCCTGCTTTGTGAAAACCTATTCCAAAACAGTGCATGTGTTTAGAGAATAGGTTGCTCAACTGGGCTCTGCAGCCTTTAGCCAAACAACTGCCGAGTCACTAGTATTGATCAGCAATCCACCTTACCTTCAACTGATTATTTTCATCAACGTGTGCTGTGGAGCAACTTTGAAATGTGTGCTTCTCTGGCAGCAGTAGCACACAATAATGAAGATATGAAAAGATATTCAAGATTAATGGATCTTTTTCATTTATCTTTTTTGTTTTATCTTACTGCATCAGTCTCGGGTATAAAAGAGCATATGATGTATTCCAGTAGTGATGGAAGCCTCAAGCATCACAATATTTCTGTTTTCTCTGATGGCAAGCAGCTACTCGGTAAATGACAGACAAAGAAATCAAAGCTTCAGCAATGATCCAAAGGAAGTCACCTTCATCTGCACAGAATCAACAATTTAACAGCATTTCTAAGCCTTCCCAGTGTAGGAAAGTCTATTAAGTCTTTTTTTGAAGCAGTACAGTGATGATCTTTAAATTATGTGGAGAAAGATCATATGCCATGTTAGCTGATTTATAGTGATTTACTAGTTACTTAGCAACAGCTGCAGGTTATGTTAATGAACCCTTACATTCAGATATTAAGGGCTGAACTCTTCACTGATCCACAGAATCAGTCTGCTTGAACCTATCTGCAGTGAAGAAGGAACTGTTTCTCCTGCATGACACCTGCTTTGCTTCTCCAAGTATGCTAAAGTGGTGTGTTTAGTTGTGCTTTGGATTTCTGCATTCTGTAGTATGATCATTTAATTACAGAGATTCTTTATAGTCTAAAATGATTCAGCACATTCTAATGTGCTGATCCACATTTCCACAAAGATAAAGAGAACTATTTACTTGTTTATAAGTAAGAGAAGGGCCAAGTGGGAAATTTAGTGTTTCCTCTCCCAACTGTTGTTGGATGATAAACAATATTTAGTTTGTGAATACAAGTGGCCATTATCAATGATGAAGGAGATGAATTCAGACATAAATAATATCTGCTCCTACTGAGACAAAACTCTGATATACAGAGGCAGATTGCATGCAGTAACAGAAAATGAGTCATGTTGCTCTCAGATGTCTTTTGACTATGATTTAAGAGCATTGTCATCCACTGTTAAAGACATCCATCACACTGATGCACAGCAAAGCACTGAGTCACAGGTCCTCTTCAGCATGCTGACAAAAATAAATGCATTTATTTCAAGAAGAGTGAAAGCTTTAAAAAAGGTTTCAGAGGCTTTTGGCTTTGAAAGCTGCACTTCACATTTCTAGGTTTTCCAGTAACAGCAACAGCAGCATTTTGCTGTCTTCAGTTTTTTTAAAGAGATATTAGTAGACAGAGAGTCTGTGAACGGCCACACTGAGTCTGTGGTAGAAACACAGAGTGTGTTTTCTGCTGCCTGTGTTATTGTGAAAATAGCTTTAGCATATATTCGTCTGTTGCAATGGGATTTTAGAGCAAACACTGTTTGCTTTCTTAGCTAATTTACAGCATGTGTGACAGTGCTGAATGTGCATCTCTGGGGTGATGCAGAAATTTTGGAGTTGGTTTTTCACTTCCATTCACATGCTTCTATACTTTCACTCAGTTTGTCTTTGAGAAAAAGCCAGCCAAGCTTGTCCTGCTTTGCTATATTATAGTATAACTGTTTATCACTAATTAGAAATCAGTGTCTTGCACTAAACACATCTCCACTATTTCCAATTGAGTGTGGATGAACAGAAGTAGGATTTCCACCTTGTTCATTGGATTTTCAGTCAAAATTACCCTGTTCCTTGCAAACTAGATTTTCAGAATATTTAGTAGTTGTTGAAAGTAACAGGTATTATTTTTAGCAAAAGGTTTTGCAGCATAAAGATTTTTTATTTTTATTGTTTTTAAGATGTTCTTCTTTCCAAAGTCGTGCATAGTCATGACCATGGAGGGAGGGCGGATCTAAAGATCCATCATTGATACTTTATTCTTCTGGAATTGTTAACTTGATGTTTGTGTTTCTCATTCCTGGTCCCCACTCTGGACGTTTTAGAAGTTTCTCTACTCTAACACACCTGATTCAGATTAATAGACCTCATTTTGTTCTAATAACTCATTCATTCTGGTCGGTGTGTTAAATTAGGGAAACATCAAAAACATGCAGGGAAGGGGATTCTGAAGAACAGGATAAAGAAACACTGGTTTTGAGGATGATTATTTTAAAATGATTTTTCATGATGTTTAATCTCCAATTCATTTAAATTCAGCTTGATTAGTATGGCACCAATTCACAAAGGTAATCTCAAAGCCCCTTCTAAACATACATCCAATTTATTGGATTTCCATCATAATCTAATTAAAACAAATCCATTATATGATCCATTTTTTCCAATTCATAATAACTGTGTGCATATAAGACAGTTAATTAAAAATGTGAAGATAATAATCGCCTAGCTAAAAAAATAACAATGGATTTCATCAGATCTTTATCGGACAAACCTGAATGTGAATAGCAAACTTATTTAGTGATATTAAAAAAAAATCAACTCAGTGTCTGAGAGACACGTCTGCATGAGCGTGACTCTCTTTAGTCACTGTAACAGACCCAATACTCCCACCTTCAGACCACTCTGTAAATTACATTATGTCCTGCCATTAAACTCCGTAACTTTTAGGTCGATCTCCTTGTATAAATTGAACATAAATTAAAACCCATGATTTCCTTAGTATAGAATCACAAACATTAAACTGCCTTCCACAGGATTAACTAGTGTGAATGATTTATGCAATAACATGCTGCAGTTAGCCTTCCTCATTATATGCTACTACACTTGCCGGTTTGAGGTCCAATGCATGTTAGTATGGTGGTTGGAATATGCAGTTTGAGCATTAAATGCAGTGCACTGGAGCTATAAAGAGAAACATAAATGTGAGAGTGCCAGACTTTGTGGATGTTTTAATTTATTTTACCATTTTGACATGGTTTGAGGAATACAAGTAAGCTGAGTTATCCTTTGAGACGAACCAAAAAGAAATAGAACAAAATAAAAAATCTCAAGGATGATGCTTTATGGTAGTCGCCTGCTACATTCTGACAAAAACATGTCGACTTTGTATCGGTTAATGTACCTTTAAATTTATATATTTTTTAAATTGTGCAAGAGTTTATGGCATTAATTTTGCGTGTGGTTCTCCTCCCTTCCAGGATGATGGGTTCATCACAGTTACCCCATTCCTCCATGCATCACTCAAACTTTAGCTCATTCATGCCTCTCATTGAATCCTCGTTTTAGGAACTAAATGATCTGTTTGATCCATTTTCTGACTAGCTTAATGAGAAATTTGCCTCCATAACTGCCAGTGCAAAGCCTCTCTTACTGCAAATGAGATCTACTATTAAGAAACAGTAACATTCTTGTAAAATGCACAAGACAAAACTCAATTTGCTGTGATTAGATGGAAGAATCAGGGTTCTTCTTAAAAAATGTTTTAAATGAAGACTCAATGTGACAAAAGCTTTTCTGTAAGTAGACTTTAAATTCCAACACATACATTACAAAGGAAGATCTGAGTTATCTTTTCAAGCCCACCATGACAACACGGCAGAGGGGGCGGATAGAAGCAGATGAACTGAGGGATGATGGGTAGGCAAAGGGAGTTGGGTGGGCAGAGATGGATGAGTATATGAATAGGTGGAGAGAGCAACAGACAGAGAGATTGTGGAGTTGGTAGCAGTCTCAGAGATGGAGGTGTGGGGTGGTGAAGAATAGCAGATGCAGAGATGAAAGGTAGTCCATCTGGAGGGAGCCCTACCTCAGCCCCCACAGCACACACACACATTGTATTTTGTCATCTGCTGTTTACCTTTTTACACTGAATGTGATACAGAGTCAAAGTCTGATGTGATGCTGTGAATAATAGAAAATGACTCAGATCACGTCCTCTGTCTCCTTTGAGATGAGTGTCAAGAGTCTTGTTATCTGATGGGACCTGAATGCGCTTCCAGACTTCAGTGAAAGGTGCTGACAGGTGATATCACTCGCTGTTATAAGGAGAGCAAAATCTAGGCCTTGCTTAGGGATACTTTTATCTGTTGTTATATATGTATTTCTTTCCACACTTTTATAAGCAATTTTACACCAAAGAAAAGAAAAAAAGATCCCACATCAGCAACCAGAAAATGTGATAAATTCAAGCTCACTTTATTTGAATTTCTATTTAAATGAACTCAAAGCTGATATTGTGCTGGCAACTGAAGAAAGCAGACAGAAAGCTTTTCCTGAACAGCTCCGGCCATTTCTGTTTTTAGTCTTTACAGCAGTCATGCTTGACAGGCTCAGCTCTCAGGGATAATGTGGGAGGAATGCCAAAATGACTGTTTCCCAGAAAACTTCGAGGCATCAATCAACCAAAATCTTTCCAAACGTTGATCAGCAAAGCATAGGTTTAAACCATAGGTTTGTTTCTGTTCAGTTAAGGATAGGCAGGTTTGTTCCTTGAGAACCACAGTCCTGCTTTTTTTAACCTTTTCTCTATTTCAGCTCACCTGAATTAGTTCAATTCAAATGAATTAGTCAGTGAACAGAACTTGATAAGCTTCTGGATCAATTTAATTTGAATCAGGTGCTTTGGAGCAGGGAAAGATAAAAAACCTGGGGGACTGCAGCTCTCTAGAACTGAACTTTCCTACCATTAAGTTAAACACAAAATTCAAATAAAGTAAAATGGAGAAGTTGAACTTGTGTGCTTACATATGTACACACAACATAATGCATATTCATAATGCATCCACTGCTGCTCATGTTCCACTAATCACACCTACTTGAGAGCAAAATGCTTATTTGTTTAGTATTATCAATTACAGAATTACTAATCAGTTTCTTTGGGATCCTTTATATAATTCAGTTAAATGTTTGTTGATAGATCTCTGTATAAAGAACATAAGGAAACTGATAAGTTAGAAAAGTATAAAAGCTGTGCTTGTTTGAATGAACCAAAGAAATGTTTATTGCTTCTCTGTAATGGAACAGAGCAGAACGCCTCAGCTGTGAATATGCAGTACAGTGAGTCAACAGTTCAATGCTGTAAGCAGGCAAACAATTGCAAAACATAGACATCCAGACACTGCAATGACATCTTTCAATAATGTAGCAGAGTATTCTGTTGGCTGGCCATGAGCTCAGTTCCTGGAATTGGTCAAGCATTACGTACAATCACACTCAGCTTTTTTGTTCTTGTTCTGTCCCTGAGCATTTTTCCCATGTTCTTTTGCAAACACATTTCCGTGACACGTGAATGCATACAGTATGCATGTCCAATTCAAAGTGTCATAATTCAGTGTGTGTGTGTGCATGCTTATTAAAATGCCTTATAATTCTTGTCCCACATAAAAAGTAATGTTTAATGAGCGGTCATGGCTAGGGACAAGGGAATGCATTGTGCCAGCAAATGTTTCCAGTATTAACCAGACCTGTGAGCAGTTATGTGTCTGTGGTGCAGCTGTATATATGGCCATGTTTTTCTGCATAATCATTACTAAGAACAGTTGGAGTGACCATCCTCTCAGTTGGTTTCTTTGAAGCAGGAGTTTGAGGCAGGCAAAAAGCGAAAGCAAGCACCAGCCATGAACTTAATAAAAACAGCAAACTAAGAACCTACCTAAAAAGTCAATGTCAATGTAATTGGATGCTACATTTTGAATATTGTAATTTCTTTAAAATTCCGAAGAGGAAATGAGATCAATATCCATTTACTGTATGTCTTTCTCAAACCTAGTCATTGCTGATCTACTGTCAGATGATCCATTAGTTTAATTTTAAAAATTTTGAAGTATTATCAGATTGTAACATCAGACTTTTCACCTATATAAGTATGTGTAGGTGGGGAGAAATATGATATAATTATGTTCAATGAGTATTCAACCTCTAGTGGTTGAGTGCAATGACATGCCAAAGGAAAATACTACAGCTATGGAGTGTATATGAACTTCTTAGATGATTCAAGCAGAATAAATGCTCATAACAAAAACTATGCACATTTATTCTTGCGTTCTGTTGCTCTATAAATGATGACATGCAGTGGAGACTGACCTCTTGCGTGATATGTGAGGTTTGGCCCTGCACTGCATGAACTTCAGAGCAAAGAATCAAGAAAGCTGCAACTTGCCTCGCCTTTCTGATGCTCTCTAGCTGTGTTTTTGAGAACAAAGTGAGTTTCTTCTTTCAGGTCAAGTTTTGATTTTCATGCAGAACCCATGCTGGGAAGGGGTGTTGTGGAATTTTACACAAGGTATCCAGTCCTTAATAAGGACATAAACTCCAGATTCGTTTGGACCAAATGTAGGCCCACCCTGGGGATGCTGGCTCATTAAGCTATTCTGGGTGTCTCTTCACACAAGGAATCCACAAGGAACCAACCACTGAGACACATTTTGTGTAATCCGTAGTAGCCAACCCTGTGACTGAACATGCCACTTTCAGCTTTAGCCTTCTAAAAACAGCAGCTGGTTGGCCTGATCTTTTACCCACTTATGTAAAAAACTGAGCCTATAAAAGGATTATTTAGATTTATTTTGTTTTGGTCACTGTAAGCAGCTACATTAACAAAAGTTTGCTGTAAGTTTACATAAAAGCCTTGGACTAAATTCTGTAGCGCAAACAAATTAAAGGAACACTTTCCACCTTGTAGTTTCTCTTGATTTTCTTTGACATTTTCATGGTGGGGCAACATTTAAAAGTTCATCAATAATAGATATGTAGAGAACGCAGCAGATGATTCTAAATTAACTACATCAATCCTTTGATAATTTGTCTTATTTTGCAACAATGCATACAAAACTAGCAATCCACTCTAATATGCATGTTTTTTTTTCTTCCTCTCAGAGCTCCTTGCATTTAGGAGGGGGTGCAGCTGTGCATATTAACTCCAGTCTATAACTTTTGGCAGATTTGCTGACAAGACACATTTCATTCTGTATGCTTGTGGTTTTACTTAGTTTTTGTCTTTTAACATTTTTTTGTTTGTTTTGCTAGATGTCATTAACACAAAGAGTTCTTTATTCCATCTCAACCCTTCATCCACATGTTAGTCACATTAGATTCCCACCAGCTGACATCACATGAATGAAATGAATTGGGTTAAAATGCAGTCATGCCTGTGATAACAGCACAACAGGCAGATTTACAGAAAGATTCTTTGAATCTGATGGAAATGGAGGGCTAGTATTTTTGCTGCTCTGGGCAAATTTCACAATGGACTGTGTGATATCTCTTTTTTGTGCATTCCTGTGTGCAGCCCAGTTCATACCAGGACTGGATGCCACACTATCAAAGTGAAAGCAAACTCTTAACATCTTTTCATCCCCTCCATCCTGCTGTTTTCTCCCATTTTTTTTCACCTTAATTCATCCTCCATCCCTCTCCAGGCCCCCACACTTCTCTCCCTGTTGGCTTCATTTTCTCTTTAGCCCTGTCCTACTCACCCTCCTATCCACCTTACTCTTTGCCCTCATTCTTTTCCTCCTTCCCTCATTTTGATCCCTCTGCTCTCTCCCTCCTCTCCCTCCATCCTGCTGGCTCAGCTGGTATAGAATCGGCCTTTGTTTCAGCTGTGTCCTCTCCTTTGAAGGAGGAGCACTGAGAAGCGAGTCAGAGGAAAGGATGGGATGGATGAAGAAAGAATGGAGATAAAATATCGGATATAGGCAGAAAAGTGGGTTAGAATATTTTGTTTAGAAAAAGGAAGGGAAGGAGTGAGATTGGAAAGGGAGAAAGGAAGGATGAAACTTATCTTTGGATCAATGATCAGGTTGTTCAGGTCATTGATATCTAGTAGCAATAGCATATGTGTGGATTTGCTGTGTGGGAGGATCAGATTAGGAGACACGTCCAGTAAAGTTTGCACACTTGGTTCAAGCCATACAGTTTGTAGATGTTAAGGCTGCTAAATGCTGCGGAACTCTGTGCACCTGCAATGTTGGTCAGCTACATTTAAAAATGATCTAACTATACTGTAAAAGTTTGTTTGACCTTTCATCTTTCTCCCCATTTGCTTTGTTTTTTAGTGAGGAAAAATCTGTGGAAGATCTTTGACCTGTTCCATCATCCACAATGTTGGACAGCTACAGTAACATGTGAACCATCAAGCATTGTGTGTTCTGCTCGTTCATCTTTTAAGGTAAGAGTGACACCATCCAATTTTTTTAAGAATAGGTATCTTTAAACCCTTTCTCTGGGTAAAGAATCATATTTAGTCTCATCATTGGCCACAAAAATGCTTCTGCGTGCTCCATGAAATCATAGACCCACTTGGAGCCCTTCCCACCAATCATCAAAAATCTAAATACTGCACATCCCAGATACTGTGTTGAGATGACTGTGTTGAGATTCAGCAAGAAAATGAGAACAAACCTCATCCTGACCGTTTCCCACTTAGAACTTTTATCATTTTGGTCAAGTGACACGTTTTTAAAACCTTGCAAAATTATCCACTATTACAATACTATTTTCGTGGGTTGAAATTTTGAATTTCCAAGTTTTGAGAGTTGAAAAGTTGTTTGTTGCAACATAATATGAAGTCATAACATCATGTTAGTTTTAAACATGTAAAAACATCAAGCCTGCCTCTGTCCACATGTCAATGTACTGACATGATCTTATATACCTCAGAAATTTTTCCATTTATTTTACATATATAAAAAACAACATAAAAAAAGAAAAGAATAATGTTCAATAATTTACTGCGCTGAGAAAAAATAAAGTATGTAAACACTGGTATAATCACTGTTAAGACCCGGCTCAGATAGGAATAAGGTCGAAAACAAAAGGAGATCTGGAATATTGTATTTATTGTTAACAAATAGGGTAGATGGGACTCACTAATTGTGCTATAAACCACCGGAGTTGGTGGAAAGAAAGCAATAATAACTAATCATCTAAAGAAAACAAAGCTGGGGTTGCCAGCCCTCAAAAGTACACAACTAAGTACTACGAACAATAACAAAAAACAGGCCTCCTGTTGTAACAGAAAAAAAGGAGCAGCACCAATAACTAAAAATATTCACTTGGTTACAGCAAAAATAAAATACAAGCTACATACACAAAATATTCACTATATACAATTATATACAAATACCACCACCAAAAAACTCTACTGGAAAACAGAACTAGTCTAACATAAAATCCCAAAACTAAACAAAATCACACAAATATCTTGCAACCCCAGGGCAGAATGAATGAATGTCCCAGTCTTTTGAACCAGGGGTGTCTGGGTGTCCTTTGCTGATTGGAGGGGTTACCGGAAGAAAAATTAAGGAATATTGTACAGTTTCTTTAAAGTTATATTATTTTGTTCCAGCTGTATATACTCTTGCAGCTTGACAGCACATTTTAAACCAAAGCACTTCTGCATTGAAGTGTATTCATTAAAGAATAAACAGAGCTTTGTCATTGAATGAAACAACTATTGAATTAATTGTCAGTCTTTAACACACCCATCCAGACAACTTTACTTAATAGCACATTCAACTCTTTTGGCTGCATTTTCTACTTTTGCATTTTCATTCTTTTATTTCTTTTTTTTTCCCAAACACAAGTCTCCAAACCGATATTACCCTTTTTTTCTAAAAAGATATTGCTAGTTTACGGTAAGGGATTGTTTATAAATCAAAATGATGCATTTTTATTAGTTTATATTTTCATCGCACGGATACCAAAATTACCTTTTCAAAAATATCTATTGTATTCCATATCATACTATCATATTCCATATTTATACTTTTGTATGCATATGATAATTACCATATAAGTAATAACACTTTTTGAGACATAGAATTACAAGTTGTATGAATCATGTAATCTCTGAGCAGGAAAAGTACAATTTACCAAAATTGTGTCTTATAAGAATTCTGCTTTAACAACCTATAATTAAATGCATCCTAATAGAAAACATGTTTAACTCAGGTTTTGGTTTTATAATCAATACCAGTTGGTTCCGAAAAGTTTAAATATTCCTTCTAACCCCTAATGGATAAATATTTATTCCTTTCCTGATTGTTTATATTCTTCCATTCTAATTATCCATTATCTCATATTGGTTTAATTCTGTAATATGGAAGCTTATAATCCTCATGTTATCAGAAATGCACCAGTTACCTTGTAGGCTACCCCTTGAGTTACTGCTGATACCTCTGTTCCCGTTCTCTCCGGTTCTGCTTTCCCTTGCCTACGTTACCATTTCCTCTTTTCAGCTGGCTGTTAGATCTACTCTTCCACCCTCAGTACATCCCTGAGGAATGTCACAGACTGCTGAACTCAGCTAGAAACAGGCAGGAAGAAAAGAAAGGAGGGGAAGGTGGGTGAGAAGGGGGAATTTAGAGAAAGTAGATGTCAAATGTGTCCAAGGTGAGAGCGAAATATTTAGCAACAGCTCATATCACACATAAAACAATCAAATGCTAAAATCTTTACTTTTATCACCTCTATTGCACAACATATTTCGTTTCAGATGAACCAATATTTGAGCTGTAAATCAGGTTGAGAAAAAGAGTCCTTTAGATTATTTTTCTCATTAAAGACAGAAGTTTTTGCGATACAAAAGTTTTTGTGTCCTAGTTAGTGTGGTTCGTGATTGATTTCAGCTCCTGTCAATCAACCAGAATGTTGGATGTGGAGGCAGAGTAAGGGTGAGAGAGATGCAGTGATGTTTCCATATTTATTTATTTATCTTTCTTCCTCATAGCTTCAAGAAGAGAGGAAGTGTGAGAGTTGCAAAGTGAGACAGAGATAGAGAGATAAGAGATTAGACAGCAGACTGTGTTTACCATTTTACTGAACAAAGTGCCACACATTTCCATGCTTCAGAGTTCACTTAGAGGCCTGTACATTGATTAGGGAATTCAACCCTCAACTTTGTAGCTTACAAAGTGACTTAAATAATATTCCTTCGAGGGATGACACAAGACTTATGTGTGTGTGTGTGTGTATCATGTGTGCATTTGTGCTGAAACCCTGAACTGCTGAGCAAACTCAAGATCAAAGTCAAAGTCAAGTGTCCCTGTCCACCGCTCACTTTGATGAATGGAGACCGGCATGGACGAGTGGATAGAAGGGTGGGAAGTGAGGAGGGATAAATGAATAAGTGAAAGTACAAGAAGTTTAGAATAAGCTGACAAATGGAGAGGAAGCATGTGTGGACAAAAATAAATGATACCGTCCCTACTTCTGTGCTTCCTTTCTTTTTTCTCATTCCAGTTATATTATTTCATTTAGCCTGTTTTGCATTTTATTTCTTGGCTCATGTCCTTTTTGGTTTTATGGTTATTTTATAACGGCAGATTTTTGACGCATTAAGAATGTTGCCTTTCTCCTTTTTTTCTTCCTTAAACACATCCTTTCTATCTTTTATGTGCCTGTATTGAAGCCTTAATGGCTGTGCGGGAGCCTTAGTGTAAGCTAATCTTACCACATTGCAAGGGCATGAGTTTTCTCTCCCAGTGGAACACACTATCTGGATGTCTGAGGGAGACTCTGGCTGCCTCGACCTGCTGAAAGTTTGCTTTAGCTGTGGAGGTCACTGAACTAGCTTATTTGCCATCCTGCCTCACCTGTGATCTCATTGTATAAAAGGTTTGAAGAAAGAACAAAAGGGTTGAAAACAAGCAGAAAAGGCGAATTCATACATAAGAGGATATGAAAATAGATACTCAGTCTGTCACGGCTAAAATCCACCCTTACCCGAAATACTGAACACCTCCAAAGCAGCTGCAATCGTTTTGATTTTCTTTAATCTTTGAGACAACAAGCACAGCAACCCCCTGTGAAACGGATATAGATTGGAAATCAACACAGAACCTTTGTGTAACATTTCTTATGTGCATTTTAAGAAGATAATTTTGAAAGGAAGGTGGAGAGAGGCAGCTTAAGGTATTTGCAGTGCTGAGTGTCAGCTGTTTAGGATAAAGAATTGCATTATAAGGGTCGCACAGCAAATAGCAGGTCACCGTTTTATTTCCCCTCAGCTGAGTCGGTGCAGCATGGTTAATGTTTGATTCCAGCATTTCCCCAAAGTCTGATAGAAATAGAGAAAACAACTCACTAACTAGTTAACTAACTCAATCAATCAAGCCCATGACACTCTTTTTTTTCTGTCTATATATGTACTGGAGGTGGAAACCTGGGCAATTCCAACTTTGATGTCAGTCATCTTAGCTAACTTTATTAGATTTCAGTTGGTTTTTGTTTGTTTAATAGGAAAAAAGTAAAGAAAAAAATGGACTCTGGTTGTTATATTTGAACCTCTGACTAACACCCTTTAGACATGCTTGAAAACAACAGTGAGCTGATAGCTGATAATCTATGTACATTAAGCAAAATAACTTGCCAGCATCATCAAGCAGCCCTGACTTCCTCATGCTTCTAAGTCTAAGCTTTCCAAAATCATATGATACTGCATGCATTACCCTCCAGGTTCAAATAAGTTTAGCGCAGTTCTGCTGTATTATTGAACAGACTTCTTTCTTTTAAAGATATTTATAGTCATTAAATTAAATCAGTTGTCAAATGTTTGCCTTTTTAGAATTTGTACGTGGACATTTTGTCCATGTAAAATTTAGGGTTCATTTACATGGTTCTATCAGATCAGTTTTCATTAACATAATTGCACTTTTATCACTTCATCATACATTTATACCTCAAAGAGTAAGTATTATTGTTAATGTTATTTTAAAGCGCTGTAGTTATTCCCAAAGAATAACCCCTCTGGATTCTGTCATTGCTTATAAAAGGAGTGAATATCTGCCTCGTACCTCCTCACACAGTACACTGTCATATTATTTCTGATTTCTTTGCTTAAATCCTTGGTATTTCTCCATCTATCTCACCGTAGGCTACCTCAGGACATGGAGTGTGTGAAACAGGATGTGAAGGTAGCCATACTTGTTTATTTTACTTTGACAGCCCACAGCTGGCCTGGAAAACCCGGTGGATGACAAAAATGTACAGAGACAGTGTGGTTGCACACAGGTCCTGGTTTTCATTCTCAATATTTCTTTTTCAGTTTTTGCTTAAAGTTTTGAAAAGTTACCAAAACAGATATTGATGGAATTACCCATACAAAAACACAGATGACTTAATGAACATTTACAAGAGCACGCAGAGTCTATGGATGGAGATTTCCATCCATCCATGATGCCAGTGTATCTCAGGCTCTGATCGATAATTCAGTTCAAAATCTCTAAAGCTGTGAAATTGATACTTAGAATTGATATTTTAACACAATTTGACTCTATAAATTGTTTTTTACACACGCACACACACACACACACACATACATATATATTATGTGTGTGTGTGTGTGCGCGTGTATGTAGCATAAGAATTGTTAAATAAACTGGTTGCATAAATGTGTTAGATGTATTTCTTGCACATTTGTGTGTCACTTAGATGCCCTCATTTTTCTTTCAAAACCAGTGCGCTCAGTGAGGCAGTGTGCTGATGCTATCCTACTTTGCCTTGAGCGAAGTGTGCCTCAACCAACATGTATGACTCTTTTTCATAGCTTCAGTCACTGATGTGCACACTTTTTCTGACTCTTCTCAAATTTCCCCTCATTCTTCTTCCTGCTGGCTGGATCGGATCTCTTTTCATGGCTGTTCAGCCTGCGGCCATTTTCTCCTCTTCCTTCTACTGCATCTACCTCTTTCTCATATTGAGGACACTGGTTTAAGGCTGTATTTTATTTTATTTTTTCTGTCACTGTATTCAGCACCTGCTGCTTACCTTGCCAATGGTCATCTTTTGAAATCTTTCTACGTCTGCACCTTGTGATATCTTTTATCTTTAGTAGTAAAAATACAACCTCAATAGCTGTGCGTACTAAAGAATGTCACATTTTTTTATTTTTTAAATTCACCAATAATGGCAAGTTTTAACTTCAGGGATTTGGGCAGTCACATAGCTTCATTTAACTGTCTATAATCCATAACATACTGTATATTTGTTTGGATATACAAATGTTAGTTTTAATAAATATTTAATGCTCCAAATAGTTAAAAAATGTTTCCACAGGCACTTCTCACTGTTGCCGTGTAAACTCTGGACCTGAGCTTAGCGGATAATATTGATGTTTGTATTTATGTCCATATCCAGAGGATATATCCACAATGCATCACCACACAACCCATCCAAAAAAATATCCCAAAAGATATTTCAGAAATCCATCGAGAATACTAAGGAAAAATAAGCAATAGTTTGGTAAAGCTTTCTACCAAACTGAGGCTTAAAGGTCATTTGCACTGCAGGCCTGCTGTGTGTTTTTTCATATGTTGGACACAATTTGCACTCAGAACAAAAAAACAAAGACAAAAAAGAATAAAAATACACAAAAACAGAGATTATGAAAACTTTAATGGAGTACCTTGTATGTTAACAATGTGCCTAAGCTTAGTTATGGATGTGCAAAAACCGCATTGGTAGCTGCTGTTCCTCACACATCAACATGTCTACTGATCCTGTGAACCTGAGGCTTCATTTTGACTTCCTCCCTTCCAATCTGCTACTTCTTTCTGCATAAAAAGTTATTCACACCTTTACACCTATTATATATTATTGACGGCCATCTTTAGAATTATAACTTCTTACTTCTTTAAATTCAACTGTAAACCCAGATGTTTGGCCTTGCTTGCATTACAGAGAACATGAGATTAAATTGTTCATGTGTAGTGGAAAATTCATGAACAACAACAATTTAAAAGAAAAGTGGATGGTCAGTGTTGATACAACTCTCATATTACAGGGCTTAAACACTCTGAATATTGGTCTGGTATGCAGTCTTAAAATATTTAACTTCCCTTGTTTGCAGTGTCATAATCTTGTGGGTGTTCTTCATCTGTGTGCACGGATGATTATAGGCTGGAGGGACTGCTACAGCAACAGACTACATGGTTTTCTCATTACAAAAAAAGCACCACCATGTGGCCAACACATTTTGTTCTTTTATTACATGCATTTTTTTTGTTACATTTGAAGCTTAAACTATTTAACAACATATTTCTCTTAGTTCTTTCTCTGTATTTTTTGTCATCATATATCTGTTTCATAATGCTAAATGCTAGTAACATCAAGAATGGAAGTACTCTGCATATGTCCATAAATGGATGCAGAAGATTCTCCTCTTTGGAGAAACATGGTATCAAATCCCTCAACAGGAAATGCATTGCCTACACTTTCTTAATTAGATTTGTGTGTGCACGTGTGTGTATTAAGACCCTTATTGTGTACACACAATCGGCAGAGACCATAACCCTCAGTGTAGCGTAAACAAATGAGTCATATGGCCTGATGGATGATATGTGGAGACCAGAATGCGCTCAACAGATCATTACATTGCAATAAGAAGAAGTGGTTTGAAAATAAGGTCTATTGTGTTGTTTGGCTCAGTAATTCTAACATTATTTACTGAGATTCTATCATAGTGATCTGGGTTAATGCCCCACTGTTGTGTTTATAAACTGTGCTTGTCTGTATAGGCTACTTGCAACTAGGCTTTACACGATCAGGATTTTAGGGGCAGATCACCGATCACCGATCAGAGAGTTTAAAAAAACCGATCACCGATCCGATCACGTTGCTGAACGGTGCTTGCTATGTGACGGGCGGAAAATAAAGTTTTTTATTTAATTCATTTACAAAGCACCGCTAGGAAACAGTGTCACAGTGCAGCTGCAACAGATCACACGCAGCTGTAACGGGAGCAGTTTCACAATAACAATGACGTCATTGATCGGATCGGTGGATGAAAACTTTAGGGCCAATCAGAAAAAATTAAAAATATGTGAAAAATACGATCCGAGGCTTTCCACCGATCCGATCAAGCCGATCCGATCGGTGGAAAGCCTACTTGCAACTGAGGGAAATATTAAATCTCCCGTTATATATTATTGGTGTTCAGTTGAGGTCAAGAGGGTCCATCAGTTCAGCTTGAATATTGTTTTATTGACCAATTTATTGACCAAATATTCAAGCTTCTGGGTGACAACCCTGTTACCTCACATTTTCGGCCAAGTTTACAATAAGGGGACAAAATGAAACTTCATGAGAAACCATTATGTCATGTTTGAAATTTAAAATATTTTTAGGCAGATGTACTGATTTCTTTGATAGACATCAGTAATAAAAGTAAACAATGCGGTTAGAGAGAGAGGCTACAGGGACAGGTTTTTGTATTCTAGCCACAGGGTCACTCAATCACACCAAGCTTCTCAAAAAAATCACCAGATCGGTAAGCAAGCTGACGTCAGATTTCACAGCCCATCCTCATCCAATCACACGGTATATAGTTACACACTGGAAATGTCTGAATATATTATAACATGAGGTTAATTCCATCCTTAAAGCTCCTGAATGTTAATGTGTGACCGTTAATAATGGGCATCAGTTTGTCACAAAAGCATGTGCTGCCAACTGAGGGGAATGCATCGGAGACTCAGCTGCACTTGTGCTGCTACTGTGCGCCCTTTGCTCTCCTGCCAGTACAGGGATAACCATCTCCGCCTGAAGGCAGTCACCACTGCCGTAGGGAACGTCTTCATTTGAGTCTTACATACCAAAGGTACCACTGTGCTAGTCACATTTGCAGCAGATCCAATGGAACTTCCTGACTGATGACACATTGAAAGCTAAGGGACAATAACAAAACCCGACGCAAGCATGAACCCACCAGTATTTATTTTAAGTGTGTGACGCACCGGTGCCAACAAGTGCTATCGCTTATATTCCCTATTATTTCTCAGAAACACTGGTGTGTAACTCGTGGTTTTAATTGTGATTGATAGCTTATGCTTTAGGTGATCTACAGAGGTTTTTATTCGTATCCAATCCAGCAGGTTTTACAAACCAGCTGCCAAATGTAAGGTTTATTTAGTCTTTATGGTAAATCCACAATAACAGTGTTGCTCATCACATTTTTTGTAATTAAAAAAAAATACATCTATTTATTTATCACTATGTTGCTAGAAACTACTACCAGGATCCTGGAGGGGGCATGGGAGTTCGCCCAACCAGTCTACATGTGCTTTGTGGACTTGGAGAAGGCGTTCGACCGTGTCCCCCGGGAACTCCTGTGGGGGG
>JAVQJG010030389.1:0-28525 GCA_036024015.1 Craterocephalus amniculus
CCCCCCACTCCTCTAAGTGTTTCATGCCGTTGGGCTCTCTTGCATTTGTGGTATGTTTCCATATCCAATTTTTACCCCTCTTCTTGCGCTCTCTATTCTCTGGCTGACTACAAAGGACAATATGACAGAGAAGCCATAGTATCAAAAGGATGAGTGGGCTTACAGCTGCAAGAAGAGGCTATGTGGGCGTTTTTTTGTTTCTTGCCTCGAGAAAGTGTGTGTGTGTGTGGTGTGTGTGTGTCTATGCGTCGGCCTCCCTATAATTATGACTGTGTGGGAAGACTGTTTTGGTATGCTTGTGGTTGTTTCAGTATGTGAGTGCTCGCAGAATATTGAGGGCCTGGATTATGAGAGAGTGCATTCTAGATGGACTTGGTGCGATTGACAGAGCGCGTTTGTGTGAAAGGCCGTTTCAGTTTTTGATGACTGATTCGCTCTGAATGACTTTGAACAGTTCAACATAGTGCAGATAGAAGTGATGATCGCTGGACGTCGTTTTTTCTGACCACAGTTTTTCCACAACCTGTAGTGAAACATTTAGCTTCTCTGGACATTGTAAAGTGTGGCCACGAGTGATTAGTTTTCTTTTGTTGCGAGTAAAGTCTTGTGACGCACCAATTCACAGTCGAATCAGATCTGTGGATTACTGAGTTTGTGATAAGTGGCTTTTGTGAGTTAATACAAATCCCCTTGTTTATAAACACTGCAACATTCTCTAAGTCGACTTAAGTCGATTATGAGCTAATGGCAGTTGTGGATTGCTGGCGTGGCTTGAAAAACACACAAACCAACATGCAGATGTGTAAATACGCATGCGAGAATACACACACAGTTTATTAACATTAATTATGCCTGGCATTTTTGAAGGGCTGGCATTTATAATGGTCCGCAGAGAATTAAAAAGTGAGATAAACAAGGAAATTAAACCTTCAAGAGCAAAAGGTCTTAAATGTAAAATAAAGCAAAATCATTGCTCACATTTTTGAGCTTTTCAGGTCATGCCTGAAGCTTCTCTTAATTGCATTGGCTTGAAATGGATTTAAACGTCCTAAAATAAATGCTTATTGGAAATTCATCATCTAAAGCCATTAGCGGCTACTCATTTTGCTCAGTTTGCCCTCACAAAAAGAAACCGCACCCTCCCGGGGCTGTCGTTGGTGTTAAAACAGAACTTTGGGAGGATGGAGTAACATTAGGTGCAGCTTCACAGCACCAAGTTCTGCTCCAGCACTGGGGGGTACAGAGTAGTTTTTCTTTCCACCAACGCTTTTAGCTCATGTTCTCACTCTCACTTCATGCAGGCTTTCTGCTCACTCCATCCGTCTGTTTCTTGCTCTCTAGGGGGTGAAAAGGTTCAGCTGGTTTGAGTAGAGAAAGATTTCCCAAAATAGGAGGTAAAAAGCGCAGAGCTGTGGATGCAGAGACAGAAAACCTAAGAGCTCAAAGCACAAATACAAAATAAATACTCAAATACTTTGATGTGAAATGCTGATTTTTAGCCTGTAGTTCTGATTACTCATCTCCTCATCATTGATCCTTTCTGCACTGCATCTCTTTTTTGTTTGTATAAAACAAACCAAACCAAAAAAAAAAATCTAATTTTTGCAGCCTTGTGAGAACAAAAGAGGCAAATTTTTTGTGTCTGTGATCAGACATCTAGGCTTTTTAGCCTTTTTACCTCTTCAGTGGAGGCTTTCCAAGTGCAAAAAAAAAAGGTCACATTAATTCGCAAATGAGAAGGGAAAGGCACACTAGACATCCGAAATGGGTAGTACAAACCTACTCTACAAACTAAATACAGATACTGGCTGATTGTTGCAATGGTGGACACATGGGCTTGCACAGCTGTGCACCTTTATGCTGCATCAGTAGAGTGTGTAAGATGAAACTTTATTGATCAAGAAATTCTCATGTTGCAGCAGCACAATGAACAGAGCAAAGAGGCGGGGAAAGATAAGGAAAGGGAAGCTAAAATCAGAATTAAAAGTTTTATATAACACCCAAGAGCGGTGTAGATAAAAACCATGGAAGGCAAAAGTGTCCTCAGCTGGGGCTGCCGCTTCCATATGGCTGAAAACTGAAATGGATCATAAAAGATTTGGATAACGCTGAAAAAGAAATCCAGCTCACATGCAATCTGATAACTGCGTTGGGAACTGATGAGTGCTGAGATGTAGGAACTGGTGCTAAAAATATTATCCAATTAACTGATTTACCATGAGTACAAATCACACTCTGGTTAAAGTTTGGGCCGAACACTTTTTAGACTGACATTTTAGAAATTCATTTTCTAACAGAAAATCAAGTTTTGCAGATCTTAGAAGAACTGTGCAATTTAGCAATTTAGGAGCTAAAAGCCGAATGTATTACATTAGAATTCAAATTCTATTATATAAATGTTAATGCGCTAAACAAATTTTACCCATAGTGATGTGGTGGTGATAAATCTACACAAGCCTAAAACTGACTGGAGATGCTGAAATTAAATACAAAACATTGCTAAAAATGTTTGCTTCAGTGCACTGAGTACATACTTTAAAGCCCATCTTGAAATTGGACTTGGTTTTGCTGCTGCTTTATCGCCCTGCTCCCAGCATTGGATGCCTCTACTTCACCAAACACTACACATAAATCAAGAGACACAGTAACAATAAACAGGGAAAAAAAAAAGATTCAATCTTCCATCTGGAGGCAGTAATGACATGCCAAATTACTGCACATAGACTTGCAATTTGTTCCCCGCAAAACTGCCAGAGAGCCTTGCTATACAAAGTGACCCTGCACACAAATACTCCTTATACCTGTAAAAATCAATTACTTTTATGATTAACACTATTAAAATAAAGGACGACAAATAATGTGTAAAGAAAGCACGAGGAAGAGACTGTAAGAGAAAGAAAAAGCAAAGGGGTGAGCTGAAATGAATTGGACAGGGTGCGATCCATCTCGCTGGGTCAGATCGATCAGTGAGTGAAAGGATCGGTTACATCCAGGGTATGTGTGAGCACGTCAGAGAGCTTCAGGACTGCACTGCTCCAGCTGCAAATAAGATCTCTTCCCTAATAGAGGAAGGGAAGGGATGGCGGGGGGGAGGGGGGGACGCAGAAGTACAAGATGAAGGGAAAAATCTGCAAGAGTGAGGTAAGGGAGAAAAATGATGTTATTTGAAAACCAAGAGATAAAGCAGATGGGGTGGAGAGATGGGTGAGGAAGTTGGAAAAATGAAGGAAGGGGAGGGGGTGGAAATGAGCAAGGCGCATGTTTCTGAGATAGGCATGGCAAAGGAGAAAGAGGGAAAATCGTGTGTGGTGCACAGGATGGCAGGGTGTGTGTGCATGGCAGTGCATAATGTGTGATTAAAAGTAGGAGCAGGAGAGGCAAGGAGACATGGAGGTCAGCAGCAGAGTCAGCAAGCGACAGAGAGACAAGACAAAAAGACGAAGGGGCCGAGGAGGGAAAAGATGGTGGGGAAAGGGCTGTGACTGATAACATTGTCATACTCAGGTTGCCTCAAGGGCAGACAAGACGGGAGAAAAAAGGAAGAGGGAATGAGGCGTAAGGAAAGGAAATGTGGAAATTTACAGGGCAGCCAGACGCACAAAGGGTTATCAGATGGAAGGTGAGCAAGGAGGAACAGACGAGTAAAAAGAACAAGAGCTCCAGGTAGATGGATGGAGGGCAGCAGGTGAAGAACTGTGTGGAGGTTCAAAGTGTGGGTAGGCATGACTTAAAGAGAAAGATGTGAGGGCTTTTACAAAGAGGACGAGGAGAGGGCTGGTTTGAAACTGAAGAGTTTGAAATTTATAAGGGGAAGAAAACAAAATGGGAGGGTTTTATGTTTAGTTGAACAGATGAAGAAAGCTGCAAGATGGAAGGAAAAAAGGGAAAACAAAAGAGATGGAACAAGAAACAGCAGAGTATAGCATACACTGGACTGAAGCCCTGGGCTTCATTTCAGGGATTGCTGCCATGCAGACAACTTTTTTTTTTAATGCATTTCCATTTAGCAGTATTTTTCATAAATACATATATTTTTTTATATTTTGGTGTGCATGCCTTCTTAGGAGCCCAGGTAGCTTTGACTTTCAACACTGTCTGCCCTCAGGACTGGCTGTCACTGCAGGCTTTCATTACTTTGTCCCTGCACACCCCCATGCTCTCCTGCTCCAGGCATTTCTTTTCACACTCTTATAGTTTGAAACAGAGGACACCAGACATAAGGAAATAACTATTTACAGTGCATTTGCCAAGATGTAGCGCATGTTATTCAATAAAAAGGCAGTGCTCTTACTTGTCATTAGCTTTCAGGAATAGCAGGACACAATTGTTAAAGCCAATTTAGGTAACAGGTAATATAAGTAGTCCTATTTGCATCACTGAATGGGAGCAAATAATAATAATAAACAACTTTTTGCCAGTCTAATCAGGCCAAACTACATTATCCCTCAATACCAAATGTCATATTGGTTTCATGTTGAGCTCAAATATGCCAAAGAGAAATGCAACACATAACAAAAGAGACCATTTCCTGAAACTTCAAGCGGTAATCTATTCTACCATCTAACTGCAGGACTGCTTATTTTATTCCCCCACTCTGTTTAAAGCGAGAACATTTAGAAGACCCAGATAAAAAATGTATAATCATTTCAGGCACTGGGTTTCTTATGTTTTCCCCCTCCTTTTTTTAATCTCTTCAAGTGTAATGTTAAAAAATGTGACAGTGTAGCCTTGTCTAATACTTAACTTGCATGAGACGTAAGCATGTAGAGAGGAGAATGCAGAAAGCTACTTTCCACATAAAAACTGCTTCAGAGGTAGATGTAAACCTTCTGCTTTCCCTCAGAAAGAGCAACTGTAGATCCTAATGGAAACCATTAAATAGCAATTTGCGTCAACCTGTAAAGTCAGCATGATGTATGGCGTTGCCCGGTCGTTACTCAAAGTATTAGGTTGCTGGTAATATGCCGCACATCAGTATAGAACCACCGGCCTCCAAGTTCCACATAGATCCACCCCGGAGATGTTAGTTTGCCTCTGACTCACCATCTCGTCTCCTCTTTCAACTCTGACCGTTTCCAACAATCTGTCACATAGTTCCTGTCTCTAGGTAACGGTTTCTATAACGACCGCTATGCATGCCAACCGGTCCAAGTGACTCATGTCTATATCCTTTTGCATCCTGGGGCCTGTCCATACTGTTGCTGTGGAATAAAGGATGATAGTCCTGTGACCCAATTTGCTTTTCTGACCCACAGTCTTAAGAAAGGGTCCTGTGATGTAACGCTCGCCTAATCCCCTCTTACAGGTTTCTAGGTAACTGTTACTATGGGGACCAGCTGTGTTCAGTCTTCTGGGATGTTGTTGCTAGGAAGTGAGTGAGGGTTGTAGAGGTGTAGGCTTCAAAGTGTACAGCATCCCTAAAAGTTACAAACAATTGCAGTGGGTCTAAATGTGGATTTCTGATGCTGCTGGATGAAGAACTAAGAGTTTTACAACAGAGTGGCACAGACGAGCATGCGAGGAAGAAAAAAAAGCTCTGTCCAGTGAGAGTTGGTGAAGAACAGGAAACCAGACCCAAATAGACCCTTGAGATCTTTTATGAAACTGTCTGATCAGCAACAACCTAAAACCCTTTCTGCTCTGTTTCCCTCTCTTCTTTCTTTAGGTCTGTGGATAGCCAGGCCTTCTACCATGCCTGACCCCCCACCCCTCAATCCCCGCAGACAAACACACCTGCCCCACACAAACCATCCTCAACAGAGAGCGCCGCGCTCCAGCATCACATCCCTCTTCCCTCCGTCCATCCTCTCTATCTCACTTCTTCCCCCTCCTCTCATCTCATCTCTGCCCCCCTCATCCCATCTCATCCACTGTGCCTGTCCCAGGGCTTCAAAGAGGACACTTCCCGACTCGGTCACTTTCCCCGTGTTCCACTGGCTGACGCTGGTCACATGCTGCCTGCTGCCTTCTCTGATTGGAGCCGGGGAGACGTGGGGCGTGGTCTCGGCCTGTCCTTTCCACTGTGTGTGCCGAAACCTGTCCGAATCCCTCAGCACGCTCTGCGCCGACAAGGGCCTCCTGTTCGTCCCGCCGCACGTTGACCGCCGCACGGTCGAGCTGCGGCTGGCCGACAACTTCATCACTGAAGTGGCCGGGAGTGACTTTGTCAACATGAGCGGATTGGTTGATTTGACTCTGTCCAGGAACACGATCCACCTAATTCGACCAATGGCCTTTGCGGACCTGGAAAGTTTGCGCTCGCTGCATCTGGACGGTGAGCGTTAACGCTGATGTTTCTTGGGAAAACTGCTAACCTAAACTGTTTATGCATCATTTTAATTGTGAATGATTCTCCTTTCCAGGTAACCGTTTAACTATAATCGGACCCAGGGATCTAGCAGGTCTGGTCAACCTCCAACACCTGATTATCAACAACAACCAGCTTGTTAAAGTCTCCTACCAGGCTTTTGATGACTTCTTGCTTACCCTGGAGGAC
Organism: Craterocephalus amniculus; assembly: GCA_036024015.1. Taxonomy (NCBI): domain Eukaryota; kingdom Metazoa; phylum Chordata; class Actinopteri; order Atheriniformes; family Atherinidae; genus Craterocephalus; species Craterocephalus amniculus. The sequence goes on from JAVQJG010030389.1 coordinate 6,497, forward strand.
CTGGACCTGTCATACAATAACCTCAGAAGGTAAAGACATTCCTCTGTTCCTACATTCCTCTGACATCTGATGCCACCTGCTGTGTTCTGCTTTAATCAAAAAGACCAATGCTAATTTGTTGCTGTGCTCAGATCTCAGCCTCAGGTATGTTGCTGGAGACAGCTTATCTCCCAAATTCGCAAAGCACAACAGCAACAGCTTGGATGATCTGAGTGAGTCAGCAAAGTTGTGAGGTTACTCTGCCTCACACTGCCGAGACTAGACTGAGCATTGAATTGATTTTATGAATGCCTACGATTGCTCCTCTAAAAAAGGTCATAGTACTGAAATAACCAAGTATGGATTATAGTTCAGTGCAATGTGTAATATTTCTAGTCATTATAAGGGGAAATAATAAATCCGACTGGATAATTAGTTTCCATCCCCTTTTTTTCTTTCAATATTGGTGCAAAACCACCTGCTGATGGATTCAGCATCATTTGGCGGTTATTTCTGATTAAGATATTTTAATTGTTTCCTCAACAGGAGCCCTTTGGCCTTGCCAGCCCCCCAACAAAGCTTCAGAGAGTTCAGTTCCAGTGATACTGATAGAAACTACCAGGCCTGTTTGAAAGTTACTGAGGAGTTTGTTCTGAGTTTTTGGGACCGCTTCACAGATTATGACTGGTTAACAATGATTATGCCTGGAAACTGTGTCTATCATAAAATAACTGTCTAGGCAGACTCAATCCAGCTGGGAGTCTCGCTTCATAAACTTTCTTCATTTGGTCTTTGTACCTTTACTTTCAGACAAATAGGCACTGAAAAAAGCTGGATGGGAACTGACTGGACAGATTAAGAACTACCAAATGCATTTTTACGTTGCCCATTAAAACAAAAGATAACCTTGTAAAGCATTCTCCTTTGGACTAGCTAAATAAAATCTACTGTGGGAGCAATAATTCAGATTCTCAGTCTCAAAGAAACATCTTTGCTAGAAAATCCTCCTCTACACGTCACTTTACAGGATATTGACCAAAAGTATAATGTTGCTAATTATGCCCCTGTCTGAAGACATTTTACTTTATAGTAAGATATGAACCATCAGCTTGCAGCTTTTAAGAGAGTGTATAAATTAAATTGACACACCTTAAATGAGCTTTGAAATTGACTGTCTAATATGAAATGCTTCTAAGTACATCTTTTCCTTGAACCTTTTGGCAAAGGAAAGAAAATTTGAACCATCAAACACACACTGTTAAAATAAAAAGTTCAAAATGGAGTGGATTCAAGCGCAGAACAAAGAAAAGGTGCAAAACGTCAATGACTGCACCAAAGAATACTCAACATGTCATAGATTTGTCTAATGAAGGCCAGAAAAAGAAAAGGACTGACAGACAAACTGAACATCTGTTGTCATGAACCAGAATTAGCCTTTATTTATTCCTGCTTCTTGTGAAGTAACAGATGAAAGAACTTATAATGACTGAACTCTGACAGATTAGATAGAGGTACAAAACTCGTATTTTAATCGGCTTAACATCTTGTGCTGTATCAATGTGCCCTCATGGGACTGTAGCTGTCTGAGAAGTTATAATTTTTCTTCACAGCTGCCTTTCAAAAGATATTCCCTCCTCTCCTAAGCCATCACATGACCAATCAGATTAATCGTGCATGTTTTACTTTCACTGATGTTGCTTTTTATTCCTACAGGGTGCCCTGGGAGTCCATCCAGAACATGGCCAGCCTGCACACTCTGAACCTGGACCACAACTTAATAGACCACATAGCAGAAGGAGTTTTTGGAGAGCTTTATAAGCTTGCACGGCTGGATATGACCTCCAATAGGCTGCGAACTTTGCCTCCTGATCCACTCTTTGCAAGGTAGTCTTTGAGATCTTTCCTTAAGAACTGGCTCAGCAGGAACAGCTCATGGCAGACAAAGTCTAGCCTCCAGTGTGGCTTTAAAATCGCTGGAGCTGTGACACAGAAATGTTGGTGTGCCAGCATTCTTGTGTGCCTCAATTCACCATTTAAGCTGCTCCTTAAGTAACCGCGTTTAGATGAACGTATGCAAAAAAGGAATATAGTTGACTCATATGTTCTACTTTTCCTTATGCAACACAGAAATGGAGCAGAAACAGTACCACAAGTCTTACAGTCCAGGGAGTCCCTCGTTAGCTGGTGCAAACTATTTTTCACATTTAGCTTTAGAAATACTGTCGTCATGCATGCATGCGTGCACGTAAGTGGGGAAAAAGAACAAAACAGATACAAGAGTTTGCATTTGTGAGCTTGGATACAACACAACAGATGGACAATATACAACTGGAAATAATGTCAGTTTCTTTATTTATACTTTCAACTTTACGTTTCAACTTGCTTTTGCAGTTAATTGTGCACAACCTACACTGCTTCCCCACTTCTTAAATCAGCCATACTTTAGGTTACATTTCCATTCACAATGGTTTTATTTATTTTTTCCGTTTAACTGGGTCCTGCATGTGCCGAAGATCCCGCTACAAATTATTTTTAAACAAAAATCATCCAAACATCTGAAGCCTCAGAGCACATCTTATGTATTGAGAGCCAGAAATAATCATTTTAGGATTTAAAATGCATTTAGTAGTTTTTGACAAATGGACAAAAACAAAAATTATTTAAGATACTGACTTGACATAACCTCGTTTTGATAAACTGACACTTTTTTATTCGCTGCAGGTCTCAAACAGGTGCAATAAGTCCCACACCCTACAATGCTGTCATAAGCCTGAACTTTGGAGGGAACCCTCTCCACTGTAACTGTGAGCTTCTATGGTTAAGGCGGCTCATCCGTGGAGACGACATGGAGACGTGTGCCACCCCCGCTCACCTGGCTGGAAGGTAAGAATTAATTGATTTTATTCACTTTACTTTAATCAGTGAAATCTTTCTGTCAGAAGAAAGCAGTAACACTCCAAGACAATTTCAACGATAACCTTTCCTGCATTCACACCGTTCAGAATACATATTCAATTCAGGGAGTCCAATTCTTAGCACTGAAATGGGATAATGTGCGCAAGAAAAGAAGTGAAAATTCTCTGGTGGATCATGAGGACTGAATATTGAAAAGTTCTGAAATCTACTATAAATGTACCATAAAAGTATGAAGTGGAAAGAAAGATTGATTTTATCTGTCATCAATCACCAAAAAAAACAAACTAAAAATGTTGTTTTATGATGCTAACCTGTTAAAGCCACCTCAAAAGCAAAGATTATATTCCTTCACCCTCTTACTGGCCTCCTCACTTCTTTCCCTTGTTTTCTCAGGTATTTCTGGTCCATTCCTGAGGAGGAGTTTACTTGTGAACCACCTCTCATCACCCGACACACCCACAAGCTGTGGGTGCTGGAGGGCCAGCGAGCCACTCTAAAGTGCCGCGCCATTGGAGACCCTGAGCCAATAGTCCACTGGGTTTCACCAGATGATCGCATTGTTGCAAACTCATCCCGGACCAGCTCTTTCAGCAACGGGACCTTGGATATTTTGGTAACAGTGGCCCGGGACGACGGGGCATACACATGTATCGCGATAAATGCAGCAGGTGAAGCAACTGCCATTGTGGACCTGAAAATAATCCCGCTTCCTCACCGAGGTGGGGTCAATGGGAACACTGGGAGCAGCAGTGTGAACACAAAGAACAATAGGAATGTGACCAATGGGATTTTACGGGCCGATCCAGGCTCATCGGATATCAGCACTGGGAAAAATGGGATTAACAACAGTGCAGGACGTGGAGGAGAGACAGAGGACGGGAGAAGAGATGGAGAAGTGACTGACAGTGACAGTGAAAGGGCCTCAGAGGGGGAGGGGGCTGATGGAGGAAGCATGGAGGATGACGATGGGCATGAGGAGGAAGGCCGGCTGGTTGGAGTGCAGGGCGTGACATCCACCTCGGCTCAGGTCCGATGGGATTTAGGGCGCTTATCTAAAGCTTACGTTGTGTGGATGTATCAAATACAATACAACTGTACTGCAGATGAGACCCTCATCTACAGGTAAGTCAAACTTCGTCAAACCGTGGAAACACTATAAACAATAGGAGCTTTAAAGTTTAAATGGTTAGCTTTAACATAGCTCAGATACTTGAAAAAAAAGTAATCTATCTTCTTACAGCAACACAAATGTACAAAGGTAATTTCTCAGTGTCAACGTCCTCAAAAGGTGAAGCCTATTCTCATGCAGATCCACCTTAAATATTCATCCTTTACAACATGACACTTCTGCAGCGAAACTGTTAGTCTTGTGCATGGACAAGCAGATTGCTCAAGGGAAGGATGGATGGAAACACAGATGAAGGGAAAGAAAAGCAAACATAGTTAATCATTTATATCCATCTCTGTGTGACACTAACACCCTATAGGTTTTTTTTTTTTTTTTACTAACACCCTATAGGTGAATATTCAGTGTGTCTGGATGGGCGCAATATGAGAATACAAGTAGATTTATGTTGTTGTTTTTGTTTGTTTGCTATATTTATATATATTTATTTTTTCAAAAAAGGTGGGGTGGGGGTGTCTGGGCAACCACTGCTTTCTAAAATTTGACAGTGTGACTTGCAACATGAAAGCTTCTTCAAGCACGTAATGGAGGCTGCATTGTGATTTGGATAGTCATGCAGTGAAAATCAGAAATTGCGACACCTAACTCATTTTTGATTATAACATGAATATATATGTATATGTAAACCAATTACTGCAGGAACTAGCAGCAAACAAGAAAGGCAGAACATTCAAAGATAAGTTTCTGCAACGCATATATCTTTGTTCCTCCCTTGAGTTTTTCACTCCGCTTACTCAGTGGAGATATGGCTCCCACACATACCTCAGGACAACGACGGGTAGAAACAAAGTGTGAATGAGGAAGAGATATGTCTGAGAGAGGTGGAAGCAAGAATAGAGTCTTGTCTGAAAACCAATTACAGCGTGGCTTTCGGCTATGTAGTGCACTTAAATATACAATACTACTGGCCTGTTCATGAATTATGTCCATACACGGAGTTTACTGCCTCTGAATTCACAAGCATAGCTAATGAAACATTTGTGAGTGGGGCCATGGCTACTACAAAAACAGTGGCTGAAACAGTAAGAGGAAGATGGAATAAGATCATGAGGGTGGGCTAAACGGGACCCGCTGCAAAAGCATTAGTGTTTTTATTTTGGCTGCCACTAATATGGCCGCTCATGGTGGTTTCCCTGTGGAGTTGTATAAAGAGCATTAAGCTGTAAGGGGCATCCAGACAGGTTGAAGGGAGCCAGCCACATGACAGAAAGAGGGCAGAGGAGATATATGATGACTTGACTGAATGTAAAAAAGTGGATAAATGTAATCAGATGGGAAGAAGTGGGGAGGGGAAGATCTTAGTGTGAGGATGAAGCCTTGGAGACATCAGGGGGTAGAAGAGAGGGACTCTGGAGAAGGGCAAACTACTGTAGGGGATTCATTCTCCTCAAATCACCGGAGAGATTGAGATGAGGGAATGATGGGTGAAAGGCAAATTGACTGGCGGTAAGGTAAGAAAGAAAGGAAGTGAGCTCCTCAAGGGCAAAGCAGAGAGGCGAGGCTAGAGAAAGGAGGGCGATATCTAAATTCATCACTACAATAGAGTAAGAAGAAGTGCCGACACATCAGATATACAGCAGGGTATGTAAGGTAGATGGGACTTCGGAGGACTGATGTAATGAAAGGAAGAGGGGAGAAAACACAGGCCACAGAAACTGGAGATGAGAAGCAGTTCTGGGCGGCGGGGGGGGGGGGGGTCATGCGACAATGCGTGCAGATGACGAAACAGAGACGAAGCAAATGTGGTAAAAGCCCTGCAGCAAAGCGCTCCACTGCCGGGTGGTTAAGAGGAAGGAGGTGACGGGGTGTCCTGCTGAAATGCCACATAAAACAAATGAGTGCAGATCCTGTGCAGTCCCATGACACGGTTGTGACAATTATAAATAGAAATCTAATTAAATGATTAAACTAAGTGAACTGAGTGAGATCTCAGTTCATTGCTAATAGGTTTTGTAAATCCTTTTACATACCATTAAAGGAAGTAGATTACTATTCAATAGCATAAAGCAAAGGTGATCCTTTAAAAGACAAAAAGATGGAAACATGTACTTATACGTTTAAACTAACAGCAGGATGCTCTCTTGATGGATAGCTGAAACATTTGGAAACTAAGACAGAGCATGACAAAATAAGCAGTATGAATACATCCATGTTTAACATAGACATATCTTAGCTCTTACTAGCCAGGGATAAAGTGGCTAACAAAATATATTGTCCAAATGGGCTTTATGCACAACTCAACTACTTCCTGAACTTAAGCCAGCTGCTTTGTGTCCTGTCTTTCATTACTGGGCCAACTGATTAATACAGGTGTGTCTGATCTGAGTAAACGGCCAGACACACCTGGATTAATCAGTTGGTCCAGTAATGAAAGACAGGACACAAAGCAGCTGGCTTAAGTTCAGGAAGTAATGGGGTTATGCATAAAGCCCATTCACAGATGGAAAAACAAAACCAACATTTCCTAAAACCAGATATTGTCATTAAAATCAAGTCTTTACAAGCGTTTTGGATTCATATTTCTATTTTGCGATCAGCCCTTCCACTTGGGAACGCCAAATACGGATGGATTCCTCAAAACGATGGGAAAAGAGGAAGATAAAATTCCTAACACATTTTTTCCAAATAGATTTTATCTTTTATAGACAAAAAGGTGGACCAAGTAACTAGGTTACAGCTGAAGGCTTAACTGTGCAGCTGGATAGATAAGCAGATATATATTGATACACACAAAAATGGAAAAAATGGGGAACGAGGTAGGATACCAAGGCACAGCAACCGGCATCTCTGGGGAGATAACTGAGGGAGTAAGTTATCTGATGTTTGACTAGACTGAACAAATTACACCACTAAAAAAGGTTGGGCTGTCTCAGAGCTGAAGAAACAGATACAATATGCTGGCAATTTTAAAGGCAGAACGAGAATGAGAAGTAGAACACTGAATCAACAACTCTGAGGTAAAGACAGAATGAAAGCAGGGGAAATGACATTACTATCAGTTGTTATTGTGCCCACTCCTTTATCACAGCGGCAGAAAGCAGAAATCAACCTTATAAACTCAAATGTGGAGACTGCAACGGAGAGATTTCACACGTTCTGTCATAAAACAGATTGCGTTGTAGCTGCCGCTTCGTGCCGGCATGAGAGGAGGAAACAGCAGCCCAGCTGAACTGGGTCAAGGATGGAAGGCAAGAAAATAAAGCAAGCAGCAAGTCAAGCAAATTAAAGAACATGAACATAAAGTGAGTGAGTTATGTGGACTGCACAACAAGAGAGCACATTGTGTTACTGCCAGACTTAAATGGTTTTTAAAGGTCGGTCTCGTGCCAGACGACACCAGCCTCCATTTCAGAACGGCTCCTCTAATGCTGATGGAATCTGTCATGGTGCCATGTGGGACAACACACAGCCCATATGGTGTCTACTGGCCACCGCTCTTACCCCTCACCCTCTGCTTAGAACGACAAACTTATCAGAATTTCATGTTCTATGTATTATACATTACGTTTATGATAGACAAATGGAAGGTAGATAAATAAAACACAAAAACTGCGGGTAAAACTGAATAAACCCTGCATACCAACAATGCCACCTGGAATGAAATTCCTAGTATATCATCACACTCAGCTTAGCATCAGCACTGCATCATAGAGTATTTTCTAAAAAAAGCCATTACATTTTACTGTCATTTAATCCAGCCCCTCTGTGTATAACAGATAATGCAATATATTCTAAATAATAAGCAATGCTTTCTGTTGTTCTCATGCTCTTTAAGTGCTGATATATTTGATACACCACTGCTGGGAAATAACTTATGAATCACTAAAATGTACTAAGCATTGACAGGTGGATGTGCGACTCTTGCACATGTCAAGAGTAAAATTTTAAGTCCAGGTATGCAGACAGGGGGGGTTAGGGCTACATTAGTAACACCCGGATCAAGCTCTCTGTCAGGAGCGCAAAGAGCAAAGTTTAATGGTAGCCGGAAGGATCTCAGGGACAACCAGGGAAAGAACCGAAGAGTTTCTGAAATAATGAAAATAATGATGGTGGGGTGTAATTATGGGGATGCAAGACTATAAAGTGATGGAGAGAATGTGACAAATATAGGAAATGAACATGGTGAGTACACAATGGAGAACATGACTAAAGAGTCATTGAAGGAGAGGGAATTGAAAGAAATAGAACCTGAAAATTAGGTGAACAGTAACACTCATTTGCTGCTGCTAATTATACAGGAGATTTGAGCACATTTAAAAGCACACACATGGAAACTTGGCTTTATCAGGCAATGTGCTCCACATGTCTTCCTTCCCTTTTGGCCAAACAAATCTACTTGAGATGTTTTCAGTTACTGTGATGTCACTGTTTGCATTGTCCAATATGATGCTGGCTGGAAATTGGACACAAATCTCTTGTTTTAGCCTGGCATGAGCCTGGAAAGCCTTGCAAGAAGTCACACGAGAAAGATGATAAGTGCATCTGCTGAGGCAGGAAGCGATAAGGATGCAAAGGGAGATTTAACAGACAGAGCAATGGCATGCAGAGACAAAGATGAAAGGAGGAGGGACGTATGCAGGCTAAAAGATGGAAGAAAAAAGAAGGGGAGGGGGTCAAAACGGGGTGGAGAGCTGCACCCCACGGGAATATGTAATTAAGTGTTAAACTACTGTGTCAATAAATGTGTCAGCTCACATCAGAGGCATAAGAAGGAGGAGAGACAGAAAGGGTCAGCAGTCAATATATATGTCATCTTATATTATAGTGGAGGATCAGAGGAGGGAGGGCACTGTTTGCATTGAGAGGTTAAATTAAATTGAGAAGAGGAGCAGAGCGGATGGGAAAATATAAGCAGTGGGGGGTCAGGGAGAGGTCAGGCAAATGAGGATGAGAGGAAGTGTGAAAAACAGCAGCCCGATTGAGGAAAAGTTAGATGAAAGGGCCGGATTAAAGAAATCCACAAAGCAGAAGGTGGGATAAAACAAATCGTAGAAGGGAGGGGACACAGTAAGGCAGAGGAAAACAGACGAGAGCAACACAAAATTGAGGGAGACAACCAACAACACACTAAACCGTATTGAGCTTAGGAAAGGGTAAATGGACAAAGGAAGTGACATGGGGAAAAAGAAAACAGCGGCATAGATGTCAGCCCAAAGAGGAGATAATTGCTTATTTGTTCCTACTTGACTTATTTTCCCCTCTCCTCTGTGACCGGTCTTGTCTGGTGTCAGTCCACCAGGCCTGGGAGCGCAGACAGACGAGAGGAAGATGAGAGGAGCTGAGATTTACAAGAAAAATAATACAGCGAGTGAAAGAAAGATGAGGGAAAATGAGACAGGATGCTTCCGCTCCTTCATTCCCTCCACTACCACTCTTTTCCTCTCCTGGGTTCTAATAATTACTCATTTCTGTGTCACCAGCTTGAAAAAAGCACTCCCTTGTCTCTTCTACTTTCCTTCTGCATCTGTGCATGTGCATGCCTTTGCAGGGCTTAAACATAATTACAAGCACAGAGAAAAATGCACACTCTTTGTATGATGGGAGGCGGGAAAGGATGCCAAAGTCTGCAAACAACACAAGATGAACCAATCAATTAATTTCACTATGGATCAATACTCTGACATATGCATGAAAACCTCAAGGGCTCTGAGCTTTTCCAGGTGTGTGTACACGTAACATGGCCGACTAGGAAGAAAGATGCATCATGTGGTGAATGGCAACGAATCAGCATATCTAAGATGCATGCGTTTGTGGATGTTTCCACGTCTTGCCCGCATATTTTAGAGAATTTGACTATTTCTGTCACTGCTAGCACAGAGGCAAAGAACAACTAGAGATGTGATTCACAATCTCATGAGGGACCGAGCAGTGGTGGGGTGGAGGAGGAGGAGGAGAAGGGGCGCGATGAAGAGAGATAAATGGAGAAGTGGTAGAGAAAGGATTAGGAAGAAGTGGGGGTACCTTAGAAGGAAATGATAGAGAGGAGAGAAGAAGTGACCTTGGATGCTAAATCATGCTACATGGTTACTACTCAGGCTAATAGAGATATAGTACAGAGACTGAAAAGAAGAGAGGCTGGGAGGTCAAAGAGTCCACAGAGAATTGGCAGAGGATTTGCAGTGAGCACAGCTGATTGTTTCTAGAAGCAGGTGAAGGAGAAAAAGAAAAGATGAAAAGATGTGCGTCGTTACCAACATCACAGGAGATGTAAGTCATATGCTAAAGCATGCCAAGACAAAAACAACAACACTGAACAAAAGGAGTGGAGCATTGTAGATTTGGTTGAAAAGGAAGGATTACAAACTGATGAAAAGGGAGGATAAGGACAGATACGAGGAACTGGCAAATCGGCAGAAAGAGGAAAATATCTTCAAAAAGATGGTTGGAAAAGGGACAAGCAGCGCATAATTTGAGGAAATGGAGAAGCTGAAAAGGACAGCAGGATGGAAGGCAGCAGGATTTGTAAAGGATGTGTTTGAAATGGCCACACAATGCAGTGCCAATTAATGCCAGAGTTTATTTTTGCATGGGTTCAAAACATCTTTGACTACGTCATTTCCAATAATTCACTCGATGCAACCCCATACCTTGAAAATTTGCATAGATATTAAGCTCCGTATATTGTCCATTTCTTAACAAAGCAAAGCGTGCAGGAGTTTGCTTGTATCAGGTAAGACACGGAGGGACACAGAGAAAGAAGGGAAAAGCAGGGACATTATGAACCAGCCCGCATTCATGTGAATCAAAAGGAAAACAGATTCAAATATAACCCCATCACTCAGGTACATTTCTCCTCATGCTGATGGTCAAATCTCTGCCTTGCAGGATCTATTCATCATACTCAGATAGAACTGACGCCGCTGTAATATTACTTGCCATCTTTAGAATCTCACATCATGGCCGGGGCTTTTTATTCGCAATCGGGGGCAGAGCTGTAGCAGCAGCTTGAATGCTGGCTCTTGTACAGTTCATGCTGGAAATCTGATTGAGCCCCCACTGTCTGTATCACCAGACCTTATAGGGGAATTCACAATCCCACCGTGTGACTGATTGCCCAAGAGCCTTTCACTCTGAGTTTTCAACACTAGCATATTCAACACTATATTACTGCTGTGGTTGGACAGGAGTCCAGAAAATTCAACTCCATGACTTTATGTTCCAATTTGAGCTTTAGCTCATGTTTTCCTTGATAACCGGTTGCTGTCATTTCACAGAGCTCACTGTCTTGAAAGATTTTTAAGGGAAATAACTTATTTTATAAAAGGTGTTAGGCAAATTAGGTTGAGCATACCTTAATAGTATGCATGTCATTTATATACAATGTACTTTTGCAGCCTATTTCTCCTTTCACCAGCACATCTTTTATTGCAACATTCAAATCTTGACTCAGTCTGTAACAATATTCTTGAAAAAGTTTTTTTAATATTCCTTTTTTTGCACCATATAATATTCTGGGTACCTGCTCGGAAAATGTGAGTTTTGTTAACTTTTAAGCCTTGAGAAGGCAGCAAAATTCTGTGATAAATGCTCCTATGTGGAAACCAGAAATCCATGGTTCTCCCCTGCAGCCTGCCTGAAGAAAGCACCTCTTATTTCCAAGCTAACTTTGCATTATTAATCATCTAATCCCATCATCCCATCCCATCAACACAGATATAAATATGCATGAGAATTGTCGGACTAGTTCCATTTATAAAACTCGATTACGTAACAATAATTACACCCAATTTAAAGCGGAGGAAAAACAAGAAGATGAAGTGTTGCTGTTGTCGGTGTCCTTATTTCGATGCATTAAAACAGAAAGGTTTGGGGCCATTTTGCAAAAGGCTCCATGGATGAGAGTGATCCTTGATGGCATCTGGAGAGTGCAGCTCAAGTCTGAGGGGAGCCAGACCAATGATACAAACATGCTTTCTGATGTAGCATGAAAAGAGAGAGAAAGAGAATAAGGGAAAAAAATATGTAGGAGGAGGAGAAAGCAAAAGCTGACAAAATATCCACAAAAAAAACTCTTTCCCACATAAGAGGGTTGCAACTGTAGAGGGCAAAGTCATACCCATCAACAACAGACACTTGAGTTAGGCTACAGTCTCCCACGCACACTTTACTCTGGCATGTCACAACTCGTCGACATCAAAAAACTCTTATTCCACTCTCATACATGCATACAACCGAGAACACATTTGCACACAAAATCGAACAGAAACACACATTCAGGAAAGCGAGTGCCTCTTGTTCTCACCGGCACCTTGCTTCTTTGTTTTCCCCTCTCCAGCTAGTTCACCTCTCCTCCACCTGGCAGTTCTAACAAGCTGCTCAAACACAATCAAAGTACTTCATTCTTTATTATCGCACAAAAGCAGTAATTAAAGACAAATGAAATCATCAGTCATAATAAAAACTCTTCATTTCCTCCATTCTTCAACTTTACTGTAATTCTAGTCCTGATCCTTAAATCTAAAATGGTCATTTTTTCATGCGACATTCTGCAAAACAGCTTAATGGCTGCTTCCCGCTGGAATTTCAGTACGATCACGAGCATATATACACACCACACACCAACTGCTCTCCAAACGAGCAGACAGAGTTCTCTTTTCAGGTCCCTTTTTTTCATGCCCTGATCTCCATCAATAGCTTCATTTTCCCTTCTCTCCCCCTGCCGCAGTACCCACCCTGTGCTGTTTTTGCCATCCTTTCACTCACCATTTCCTCAGCTTCTCCAGTATTCAGCCTCCCCCTCTTCATTTCACTACAAGAATACCCTGAATATTCAGGTCACGCTTCAACTTCCTGCATATGTTCAGCAGCTTAGTTCTTACTTTTCTTGGCACAGCATTCTTGATCACTCACCTCAAACTCAACTTTTTCTCTTTGACCCCTTTTAGGATCCTACCATCTACCAGTGACCGCTTCCTGTTGAAGAACTTGGTTTCCGGTGTGGACTACAACTTGTGTGTCTTGGCCATTTTCGATGACACGATCACGTCACTGGCTGCGACTAAGGTTCTGGGCTGCACCTCGTTCTCCACCAAGGACGTTTACCCCGCCTGCCGCTCTCTCCAGGCCCACTTTCTGGGTGGAACGCTCACCATACTGGTTGGCGGCGTCGTTGTGGTGACTCTACTCGTGTTTACTGTGGCGCTCATGGTTCGCCACCGCGTTTGCAATCATGGCGACCACATGATTTGCCACAATGGGAACAGCGAGGCAGGAGGCGGGGCCTGCTGTCAGGGCGGAGGAGTAGGTGCTGGAGACAAAGGGGGAAACGGCAGCGGCTGCTACCAATCAAACGGCTCTGGAGACATGATGATGGTGGTCCTGCCCAACGGTCTGCCCTCCAAGAGGGGAGGGGAGAAGGGAAAGGAGAAGGACAAGGAGAAGGAGAAAGATGCGGGCGATTTGGCTTTCTCAAAGCCTCCGAAACTACCCCCGAAACCTCGGCCGAAGCCTAAAGTCAACCTGGAGCAGTTTCTCTCGGCGGGCGGGGTGGTTTCCACAACAACGGGGACCGGGAATGAGATGGCTCTGGTTGTGAGGCAGCAGAAGCAGGAGAAAGCATCGCCACACAGCCTCGAGAGTGACAGAACTCCCCTTTACTACTCCCCTTCGTCTACCCTGCCCCGACAGTCACGTTCCAGGGATCGCCCAAATCCTCGTCTGGAGCGAGAACTGACGAATCGAGCCAGTTTCTCTCTGGCGGCCCCCTTGAGAGACTCGGAGCTGTTGGACTGGCGAATCACGCCCAGAAGTAGGGACAAATGGAACTCCTCTCAGGCTTATCAGAGCCCTGTATCCCCTCTAAGCCCTGCCTGTGGGACTGTTGGCAAACGGCGTCACTCACTGGATATGGGTTCCTCTGTTGCCCTAGCAACTGATGCTGCAGCAACTGTTGCCAGGCACTACGGCGCTGTAAGTTACGCCAAGCGGCTGAGTGTGATCTGGACGAGACGCAGCCAGTCGCTTCATGGGATGCTGGTACAGTGCGCCTCGACAACAAGCACAGCCTCTTCTACAACCAGCGACGAGGGGGAGAGTGGCGGGGGCTTTGGGGCTCGCGATTACCAACGGGGGTACATCCACGCTTACAACACCACCAACTCAAACTCAAACACTGGGACCACCACTGGGAGAGCAAAAGAAAGGAGTAGGGAGAAAGGGAAGGCCGGGAATGGTGCTGAAGATCTGGAGGAGAGTGTTGAGTAGTCATGCAAAAGATAGAAAAGAAAGTTCTCAGAGGACACTTTGAATAGCAAGAGTGATTAGAGGCCAAATTAAGGGAGCAGATAAAAGGAAGGATGATGTGACTGTAGATAAGACCGAGTCAAGTTAAATCAGGGGGAGGGAGGAGTAAATCTGTGGCTCCTTTATTTGTCCTGTAAGAAGTCCAGGAAAAAAAAAGAGGGGAAGTATAAAATGAAGGTTTTCAAGCTCTCTGACCTGAAGAGAGGAAATACTGGGGCAGAGAAGATGACTGATGGATTTAAAAAGATTTCCCAAATAGTCAAGACTGAGCTGTTTCAGCAAAGCTTGACATACTTTTTTTTTTTTTTAAACATCTAAAGTGACAATTGTGGGAACAGGTGTTGTGAGTTAGAATCAGGGAGGGATGAAATCAAAGGGAAACAGCAAAACAAAGGTTGCAAAGAAGTGTGAGATGGCAAAAGCTCAGCCTGGATTTCAGTAAAGCCTTTACACTAACAGATCTACACTTTTACTAACGCTTCAGTCCTCCAGACGCCCCCTCCCCCCACCTTCCCCCGCCTTCATCACTGGATCAAAACCAACACCACTGCTGGTAACACTGGAGAAGCACTACCATCACAAAAATACAACGGAGAGAAATGGATGACTTCATCCTGCTATGTTATTCAGGCTTCTGACTTCAACTCTGACAGCCATTTGGAAACTTTTTGAAATGAAACGAATGTGACTTATGTGTCCTCTATGTCTGGACAAGGACTTTGGCTGGCTGTGCCCGCGGATTATTGGAATATAAATACAGACTCTGGCACGTTGGACATGATCAATCGATACAGGCTGGGAGAAAAACAAAGAGTATGGAGCCCAGGCGTTATGAGAAGTATTGGGATTACTATCAAGTCAATATGGATTACAAAACCGAGAATTGGCCGTGATGGAACATGTGAGCCATGCATTTCCGAAAGACAAGCTCAAACTGCATGTCAGATAATTGACCAGACCAATGAATAATGCTAATGGCTGCACAAGAATGCATGCATTGATGGGAAAGGGGACTGGATATGTGTGTGTATGTGTATTCTGTGCACACATATATTTGAATGTTTGAGAGAGACAATCCAGTCAGACTCCATTAATGCATAAAAAAAGACCAGTGTTTTCTGAATATGCCATAAAAAGAAACATTAGACGAAGACCATCCAAATTAGAGCACAATACAATGTCTAAAGGTTTTTGCACCATAGCCTGTATAAACTGAACTTCAGTAATGTAGCATGGCAGGTGAGCAAATACTGGTGAAGGGAATCAAATTTTGAATTAATTTTGTGTGACTTTAGACTCCTTTGTGCCACATGGATTCATGTTCAATCCAAACTGAATGTTTTCAAAGAGGAAGCAGGAAAAAATTAACAATCACAACGGAAGTCGCCATGAACTCATCATTTGAAGATTAATGGACAACAGAGACTTCCATCAAACAGAAAAAAAGTTAAGAGAAAACTTGAAAAGTACATATATATAGAATATATATATATGAATATATAAATAAAATGTTACTTGTTGCACCACGTGTTTCTGTTTTTCAGAGTTTTCCAGGGATTTTGTTAGGAGCAAATGCAAAATATGAAGTGTGTGATTTCTTGGATAAAAATCTTTATGATTAGAGCAACAATTGTCAACCATCACTTGGCAGAAAAACAAAGCTCAAACAAAACTGAGTAAGCACAAAGTACATCCCAAAACAGAGTCACAACCGGATGCCTACAAAACAGCTAACTGCATTATAATGACGACTTTTAACCATTAATGTTGTTTCCTTTCTGTTTTTCTTTCATTTTGCCAAAGTCAATATTGTTCTCTGAACTTGATATTAATAAAAATTACATGTATGGAACAGAGAGTGATTAATTACCATCATAAAACAAAGGTGTTAAAACACGTTTTGCAGACAGTTCATTTCTGGTATAATTTGGAGTGTAATCAGAACATGATTCAGTCAAAGGAGCTGCATTAAGTGCACAATTATGACATGGAACTGTGAGGTTTGTCAGGAGATAACGATGCAGTAACATTTCTTAAAAGGAACATAAGGAAAGTGTAATTATAGGCCAGTCATGGATATAAACACAAGCCAACAGATGGAAAGACAGGGATGAATGGATTCAGGAAAAGCACAAACAAGCAGGGGAAATAAAAAGCTACCAATAAACAAAATTTCAAATTAAAAAAATTCCACAAAAGGAAAGAAATATTGAATGAACAGAATATGGACTAAAAGCTGTCAGGCTAATAGATACATTTTAGTACTTAATCAATACCAATCACACAGTACCTATTAGTTTCAGGATGTTGACAATGCGAGCTGTCTGCCACTGTGCATAGTTAACTATTACACATACAATTCCAAAAGGAATGAGGAAGAAGGGCAATTCCCTGAAATGTTTATATGATAAGGGGGAATGGCTGAAGAAGAGGTACCGCAAGACATTTCTCTGCTCATGGCATCAAGCTACTGCGGGGGGTTCCTGAGGTTTTCCAAACCTAAAAAAAAGTAGCTATATCCCACCACATCTGAGCCAGGCTTACACCTCATTCCTGTCCCACTTCCTGTTGGGAATTAAAACTATAACATTTCCACAGCTGAAAGTAACAGAAGTCATCAAGCTCCAAGCTGGTTTAATCTCAGATCACAAGTAACCTGACCAAAATCTGAAATTAATACAAGGTGAAATCAAGCATTGTATCTATAAAAGAAACTGAGCATAGGGAACCTTCAAAAAATAAATAAATCACAGAGCCTCCTGCATTTCCTCTTTAGTATTTTTTATATTAAGCCTTTTGCAGACAGTGTTAAACATTGCAGATAAACAGATGAAAGAAGAGGAGAGAGGGGAATGTAAGGGTGCTGACACCCATCGAGGCAGAAGATGAGTCAGGGAACAGCTTAAGCTGTCAATGCAGCTCTCATGTGCCGTGTGGACGACCGTAGATAATATGCTTGTTTATTGTTGGTGTTAAATGGAGAAAAACAAATCCAGGAAACACTTCATGTATTAAGTATCATTTTTGTTCTGTATACACTTTTTAAAAGACTAAATTATGAACAAAAACTAACCAGATTAAACTAACTGCTTCATGTGTGAAATGGGTACATGGTGTCCGTTCAGCTTTAGAAACAAGGCTCAGCCTGAGAGGTTGTGAAGCCATCAGTAGTGACAAAGAGATGTAAAGGAGGGGAAGGTGTGTGTATATCCTGGTAGCGCGTTAGATGGAAATTTGACATGAAACTCATAAATGGTCACAGTTAAAGTAAGATTGTGTGCTACAGTCACCTCTGAAAGAGTGAGTGTGTGCATGTTTGCCTGCACACGTTTGCTATGTGACGGGCAGGAACCAAGCACCAACCCTCCCTCTGCCTTTCTTTGCGCCTGAGGTAAAACTCTGGCCCAATTTGAGTAATTAAAAAAATGCTGAGTAACATGGAAAGACACATCCACATGCAGGATTGCCTTTGGACGCAAACATTATTATAATTCCATTGCAGGACAACCTAGTGGCTTTACAGTCGGAGTGTTTGTGCCTGTGAACAGGTGTCGCCGGTGCATGCGTGTACATTTAGAAACCACATCACCAAACATAGTAAAATATTTGCAGACTAGTTGTGATCAAGATGTAATTAATTTCCCCACAGTGCCAAATAAATGCTGACTCCACACAGCAGCTCCTGAGCTGGAAACCACTTCACCTAGTGTAGAAATTAGTATACTACCAGCAGAAAGGTCAAAAGATCATTAAAGCAAATTACAATGACTCTTGGAAAAATTAATGAATGAATAAATAAATACAAATCATGAAAAAAAAAATTGGAGGACAGGTTTCGAGTTTAGGAAATACTAGAGCTGCTTGAAAACATAAAATCCAACATGGTCTGCATTGCATCTGCAGAAGACGCGATCATCTTGGGACACAAGTCCAAATCAACAAATACTTAGTTGGTGACAACGTTTTAGAATAATGAAGCAACTTTGGTATTTTCACTGCTTGAAAATCTTATTTTGACCATGAGGTCATTTTTAGCCACATAGACGAGTGCATTAGTCCTGAAATGGTAAATAGTAAATGGGCTGTGCTTCTATAGCACTTTCTAGTTACAAGTTGACCACTCAAAGCATTTTTACACTACATGTCACATTCACCCTCACACACACTGAGATACAAAATGCTTTTTTCTATTATACCTGAGAGGTAACATGGGGACACTTTGACATGTAGTCAGGGGATGCCTGGAATCGACCCATCGACTTGGCAGAAGACTGTTCTTCCTCCTGAGCTAAATGGTCTACAGATGCTCCCGAGCAGTGGCAAGAGGCACTAATGTCCACAGCAGACAGTGGACTTTCTGCAGAAATGTTTAACCCAGGATCAAAGTACAATCTCCAGAAAACCAGCAGGTAAAATGAAGTAGGAACGGGTCAGCAGACACTGTGCAGGTGACTTATGTCGCTTTTCATGCACTGTTTTTGCTAACATGTGCAGAAACATGCACTATTTGAACACAAAGAGCTGCATCCTTAATTCTGCTTCACGTTCCGCCTCCTGCACATGACAGCTGGTTCCTTCAACTGTTCCTTCCTTTTCCAGTCTGGACAGTGAGCTCTCTCTGCTATGATGTGCTTCTGTGAACAGCAACTGTAGAAGGAGGATTGGATCAAACTGCCTGGACTTTCTCCTGAAAATCTCCAGTGTTCACTTGAGTAAACAGCTTCTATGATCAAATTGGTTGTTGTGGGCCACAGCTAGTTCTAGCTAGTTGTCAACGGGTTGACATTCCAATTCTACGATATAGATGGTCTGGACAGTGTTTGAAAGTTATGATGTGGGGAACTACTAAAAATCGGCAATCACAAAGACATGGTTTAACTTTCCCAAAACTCCAACAAGGTAAGACAATTCACACTATAACTGACTCAGTGTAATTCACATTTATGTTGGACTTCATTGGAAATACTAGACACCTAAAACATTCAACATTTTTGTCAAAAAGAACCTTTGCAGTACAAATCATTGGACCATAAGAAAACTAGGAATGAAATTACCCTATGTACACCAGGTAAATAAATACGTTCACTTTTCAAAAATTTCAATCATTCATCAAACAGATGCTTTTGATCGAACAACCATGAAGGTCATAGTAAACATAAAACTCATCTGAACTTAAATGAAGCCACTGCACAGAGAATGCAATGCAATTTCTGAGGAGATATGAGGCTTTACTGATAGCAAATATTTGTCTTTCAATGGGCCTAGTCACAAAAATGGCTGGAATGACTAACCCCTTTAAAGATGTGGTAGCTTAAATCACCGCATCTATGGAGGCAGCAGAGAAAAAGTGAGTTGAATTTATAAAAATAAGGCAAAAAATCTACTTTAATTTGACCAAATGCAAGGGTTAAAGAGAAAAAAAAAATCTTAGCACGTACTTTTAAAAACATTGATAAAAATAAGTGTAGATTAAAGATTATGCTTTAGTTTCTAAGGTGACACCCATAATAGAGTGTTATAACAGTGATTTAACTTGCTGTACTGCATAGATCAGAAAACAATGCGCACCAGTTGGCGTTAAAATTCCCACCGATCACGGTATAACACACTTTAACTTACAGATCACGATGGATCTACAAAATCACAAAACTTTTAATTCAAGGTGTCTGAAACTGGAAAAAAAGTATTTTTACATCACGATCAGAGTAACTTTTCAAGTGGTTTTAAAAGTACATATGTGTACATATCCATGTGGGTGTAGTGATTCTGACCGCCTGAACTGATTCACCTCATAATACAAAGAGAAGTCATATCTACAAAGTAGGAAAGATAGAAAAGATAAACTCACCCCCGGTTTTATATTTGGCCAAAAAAAAATCCAACCTCAGGTGGTGAAATTGGCAAAGAATTATTTTCACATCTACCAAAGTTATCCCACGGGCCAGATTGCACCCTCTGGCATGCCAGTTTGGACCCCTTATGTTTGACACCCCCCTGATCTACACTGTTCTTTTATACTGGGGAATGAAATGCTGCATTGAGCCTTCAACATTTAAATTTCACAATCAGACAGACACTCATCAACATTTCTGTAGAGCATTTATTCATTCATTTTTCTGTTTGCAATTATTGTTAACTAGACGCTGGGGAAATGAGGCCTGAATGATAAATACAGACTGTTATGAGAGAGGTTGATGGTCACAGCATACACACATAAATATAACATGGCTATTCTATCTCCAGGGACAATGAACTAATTAAAAGTATTTACAAGCTATTACCTGCATGGATTAAATTAGTTGAAGGAAAAAAAGGAGGTGGGGGGGGGGGTCCACCCCTTATTCTTATTCATAGGGTGCATACATTCAATACCTTAGTATTCACTTGTACAACTCCCCAGAAGTCCAGCTCAGCACTGACAATGACTGAGGGGAAGAGTCAGGAAATAGA
This sequence comes from Craterocephalus amniculus, assembly GCA_036024015.1. Lineage (NCBI taxonomy): Eukaryota > Metazoa > Chordata > Actinopteri > Atheriniformes > Atherinidae > Craterocephalus > Craterocephalus amniculus. Next base: position 27,270 of record JAVQJG010030389.1, read on the forward strand.
TTAGACGTTTAAGAGACAGAAAGTGAGGAAATGCTAAGGTGAGGTATATAAGAAGACTAAAGACCAAGAAGCAGAGAAAAGAAGCAGTAAGGGAAGACGGTGGGAGAGGAGAACAATGCTGCACTGCACAGATACATTTATTAAACCAGGATTGTTGACAGGTACCTCTAGAGGATAGCATCTGAACTGCATTAAAGTAATATGTGGCTACATATCAAGAACACAGGCATGAAACAGACCCGGAGTTTTAGCCATTTTGCATTTCATTACAACAAAGTAAATCTGATTGCAACTTGCTTCAGTGGGCGGCATCAAAAGGAACAAGTGAGTGGAGACAGAAGTAACAGAAAAGGGAAAGGAAACAATGAGGAAAAACAAAAGGTAAAGAATCAGTATTCAAACTAGAAAAGTAGTCAAATGATCTAAGACTGAGGCTCCGGTAAGCAGTTACCTTCATGCATCGTTGCCTCTCATTCACTGTGCTCTAACTCCATCTCCACACTTTTCATTTTGCTCTCCATCTCATTCGCTCTCCTTCACCTTCACTGATTCACTTCTTTGTTCGCCAGAATTTACTCATCACTACTTCTCTCTAACCTCCCAGCTCTCCTCTGCTTGGATCTTTTGTTTTGCCTGTTCATTTTAGTCATCCTCCGGTCATTTCATTCAGTTTCCCAGACGGAGAAACTATACCGTGTCTTTCTCATTTAGGTCTTCAAAATGTTATCGTTCGGCATCGTTCCCACTTTTGATAACAGTACCATAATCACCACTTTACCCCAACTCCCAAAACTGATCGTTTTGAAACTCATCTCACTTAATATTTCAAAAAAGTGTCTTAAAATTTTCTCCAGCCACTCCCACTTACGTCACCATTTATATAAATCTTACATTTTTATCAATTTCTTCCTTTAGATATGCAAGATTTTAGGCAGTAATTGTCTAATGACCTTAATGTTAAAGGATTATTTCACATTGGATAAACCCTATTAATAAGCTAACCGAAGTCATAGAAAAATATCGGTAACACTTTACTTGAAGCCCACATTTAATGCATTATGACGGCATTTATAATGCCTCATAAATACAATTATAAACAAAATGTTTTATGATGCACTATAGCAACAGTTATATAACATTCTGCAACTTATAATTAATTATAATGGCTCATTCTATGGATGCTCTTGAGTACTTATAGTGATATATGACTGGTTTTAAATACCCATGAACAAACATTATGGTGTATGAGGGCACAC
>JAVQJG010030401.1:0-36431 GCA_036024015.1 Craterocephalus amniculus
GCCTTGGGATCCCCCCGGATGAGTTGGCTGATGTGGCCGTGGAGAGGGAAGTCTGGGCTTCCCTGCTTAGGCTGCTGCCCCCGCGACCCGACCCCGGATAAGCGGAAGAGGACGGTACGGTAAGTTGAATTCAGCCATTTAACTTTTTACTTATTACATTTTAGTAAAATAATATTTAAAGTGAAATGTAATGCAAAAATTATTTTAAAAATACAGAAAAAACCTGTGAAATCATATTGAATTTTCTCTTCTTTTACATACTTTTTTTACTGTGTAAAAGTAAGCTCCCTAACATTCAACAAACATGTGAATAAATAAATATTAAGATGAAATGGATGGGACGTGGACACAAAACAACAAGATAAAAATGAGAGAATTCCTCAAGTGAGCAGCGGCGTCCCGGTGCTACAGCACTACACAGTGTACGGTCTCGTTTACACGACTCTGAGTCAGCTATTGATCTGCTCCGTTTCTACTATGGTGAAACTGGAGAAGGTGCTGAAAAGCTGAAAAGTGTTAAGCACAATGGCAGGCAGGCTTGCAGAGCTGCAGGAAGACAGACAGAGCTTCTCTGTCAGCTCTGATATTCATGCACATGGACTGATGGACCATGACAGAGGCGGTAACACAATAAGTGTGAACTCACCCACAGTTTCCTCTCCTTCATACTTTTTTTTTTCTTTTTGGTGCATTTTTTTCAGTAAGTTGTTCATTTTGTTTGAAGCTGCCCAGTGACAAGCGAAACAAAACCATGTCACATGATGTGAGCTCAGAACAGTGTTTGCTCTTCTGGCTTCCCTGAGGGCAGAACACATCGTAAACACAACACTGACACATGATACGGCAGCGTTGTAAAAATTTAAAGGTCTTGCGTTAAGTAATATTTGGCTCTGAGAAGCAAGCAGACTGATTATATCCGTTTTACCTTACAAAAAGACGAAAACACTGAAGTAATTTCTGTCTTTGTATACTTCTGCAAGTTCTACTACCAGCAGTGATAAAATACGTTTTAGAATACTGACTTGAATTTACTGACGGATGCCGTACAGTATTACAGGATCCCAGTGTGCCCTGTTGGTGCAGCAGACTTGTTATCCTTGTGATAATATCGACTGTAAACAATGCTTCCTCCTCATGTGTGTAAATCTTTCCCACTCTATACCGCAGTGGTTCTCAAACTTTTCTACTATAAAATTGTGATGCTTTCAGTTTGACTTGCAGGTTGTATGTTTTTTAGTTCCCAGTCAGAAATACAAGAATGCCCTTTAAAGTTACATATCCGACTCGGAAAGACTTTTAGGGGGCAGACATCTGACTTCATGGGTGTTTCTTGTTGCATATCCGATTGGGAACTGGAAAATCGGCCTTTCGAGTACACACTTTTTGTTAATTTGGTGCATTACCGCCACCAGGTAGTTTGGAAACATAACATTAGTCAAAGCATTAGTTCCTTTGGTGTATTATCTGAATCCCATGCGCCCCCCGTCATGTTGCAGAGCCCTCCCCCAGTTTGAGAACCGCCGCTGTACCAACACACAGTGTGGATCTGGCTAAATGAATGGTATTTCTTGTCATTAAATAAAGTTTTTCAAGTGGATAATGAAGCCATGAGATAAAGGTGAGGCGCTGTAATCCGCTATGGGGTCTTGTTCCCTGTCAGCTTTGTGTCAAAGTAGCTTTTATGTTGGACGGAGTTTGGCTGATGAGATCAGTCATTGAGAGTGGTATGCTTGTCATGCTTCTCTTTAAAACCAAATTATCCCACACAGTCAACTCTGGATAAGAGAACAGAGTTAACAATTAAGATAATGATCAGATCATTTTAATAAACTCTTGGTGCTCAGGCTTACAGATCCTGCTGAATACACTTTAATGATGTTATATTTGCTTTTTTGATGAAGATTATTCAGCTTCTGGCAGCATTAGATCTGCCTACAACTTGAAGTAAGTCTCAGGAGATCAAACTCCCTCTAAAGGGAGGGGAAAATTTATTAGAGACAGCTGCACTGGATAACTTTCCAACCCTAAAGCTGTGATTTTGACTTGTTTTGATGACAGACTGATATTAATTATGCATATTCTCTGAGCCGTTGTTGTCTTCTAGCATCTTGGGGCTGAGAAACCAAACTTCACAACTTTTTTCCAGCCCCGAAGAAAAGCTAGCGATACAACCGGATGAGAGGAAGAGCAGAGCAAGAGATAAGACCAGTGTCAACAGACTTTTACTATCTGGCGAGAGCACAGAGAAGAGACGGGATGCAGAAGGGTGCAGGATTAAGCTTTTTACAGTTTTACAGTTTCCGGATATCTAACTACCTTTAAACCAAAGGTAAACGTCACATGAAACTGAAATTTTCCAGATCTGATGACAGTTTACATAACTGATCCTGCTGCCACGCTGGTGATTTTTGGCACAAAATCCACAGAGTAATGACTCACATGGAAAATGATTGGACTGTGCAGTTCATCTAACAGCGGTCCTTTAAGACTGATCACTACATGGATCCGTTTTACATGGATCACTACATTTGTATGGTAAATCATTGAAAAATCTCTGCCTTGTAGAGTTTATTGACCGGTACCAACCTACCGCTGCAGATCAGGAAAAGAAACTGCTACCCGGTGCGTTTACCGACGCACAAGTATAAACCCAGCTTCAGCCTTCGATAGGGGACGCCAGAGTGTGAAAGTCTGCCAAAGTTCTGTATTGTTGCTGTAAATGATCTTAAAATATATTTTTTAAGATTACTTTTCCCCACACTATCCATTCACATAAATGAACGAAACATTTACATACATATGCCAGAGTTTTAACCTTCACCAAAGCTGATAAAATGCCAAATATTGGGCATGGTGTTGCATTTTGCTTTTCAAATTGTAGATGAATATTTAATAGGGATTAAAAAAAAGAGAAATCCCTGCATTGCTGCCAAATTGCTAGAGACAGATTAAGAGTGAGAGAAAGAACAGTCAAGCTGTGATAGTGGGAAACAGCTCAGCTTAAATGTCATTCTACACGTTACTGAGAGCAGGCTCTGCTTATTTTCATTACATGGTCTTCAAGTTGTTAGAGGCCATTTTCTCTGACAGCATAACCCTCTGAAAATGTGGGTCATGCTTAATTTCCATCCACATCTCATAAATAGAAAAAAAACAAGAAGTTTTTGTGCACTGTGCCCCTTTAAATGTGCCTGTTCACTTCAAATACAGTCCTGCTTCTCTACTTAATTAAATTGTTTTTGGCTCACAGGAGATGAATAAAGTCCCAGTCCAGTGAACGCCATCTTTTGTTGTCACTGACCAAACTCACATCAGGCTTTTCCTCGTAAAGCAGCAGTCGATCCAGCTCTGAGCGACTCTTCTGCATCCGACACTTGTTGGGCAGTTATATGCTGAAGGAGACGGATGCAGATGCCGGACCACATAAAAACAGAACAGAAACTACCGATTCTGATGAAAAGAAATGATCTTTGATAAAAAGGATGCAGCCGATGATTGTGTTATTTACTAGTAGTTCTACCAAAAAAATGTGGATACTGATTATGTAAGGCCTGCCAAAACAATTAATGAATTAAGTACATTTTCACAAAGAAGCTAAAATGTAAATTCACCCGGAAGACAGTGAGAATTTAACAGAAAAAGAAAACCACATTACTTTCAGTGAACAGCTGCCAAACTGACTAGAAATTAGTAATGTCTGATGAAGAACTGCGCTAAAGTAGAAGCTAAACATGTGAACATGAGCAGCTACAGGTGTTTAAATTGAGGTAATATTCAAGGAAATAACTCAAGCGCCAATCAGCTGATGATAGACACATCCATCAATCGTCAGCCTGGGAATCCAGGGATAGATCACAAATTCACCTTAGAGACACCACGAGGATCCAGACAGGAGGGAAATCCTACATAGTATATCAAAGGAAGAGTGAATAAATCTCAATGAAACCCCCTTGATCTGCATGGAAGCTACCCGGACCTTCATGATTCATCTGAAGGAATCCAAGGGGAACTCTGAGTTTTTTTAAGGTGGAATAAAACTTGTTTTTGTCCCACAGTGATGAGACAGACTTCTTTGTAATCATCACCGTCTCTGCTTTTATTCGACGCCTTGTTTGTGTGCTTTGACTGATGTGGAGAAATGTGGACCACAAAGTGGACGGTGCTTTTCTCACATTCCTGTGTAATTGCTTGGGGCTTAAACTGCGATCTGTTTGGATGCCAAAGTTTGGTGGAATCTTTCAGCCGAGTTTCTCCCCTTCATGTTACCATCAGTGATTCCTAACATGCAAAGATCTTGTGTGCTGCATTAATCTCATGCTGCCCCCTGAACGTGGGCTCTTGTCAGGAAAAGGTTAACTCACGAGGTAATGATCAACACTTCCTTGAACTCTTGCAAGACGAAAGCTGCGACAGATCATTTCAACACTATCTGATGGAAGTGACTATTTTCATTAATTTTACATCCTTTCCATTCAAATTTTAATAATTTCAATAACCAACCAACAAAAAATTAATATCACCCTTTAGCCGCCATGAACTGAGCCCTTCGACCAGTGGCAGAGGTCAAACAGAGCGACCCGGCGTGATTTGGTGTGAAAACTCCCCGGTGATGCGGAGCTTGTCATTAGCATGGAGGGAAGAGTGGGAGGCCAGCGTGGAGCGCTCCCTGCCCACTCAGCGGTAGTGTGGGCCACAAGCTGCACCGGCAGAAAAACATTATGCAACCGCCATGCCATTGTGTTCGGCGGAAAGGTTACCACGGCAACAGGATTCAGAGACTGAGCGGAGGAGCCAGCGCTGGTTGGAGGAAGGAAGATAGTAGAAGATAAACCGAGGTGGTTGTAAAATTATGAGAGTATGAGAGAGAGTGTTTTTATGTGCATATAAAGATTTTTATCAGGATATCCTGCACAAGTTATTTTCTATTAATAAAGATAAGCAGCAGGCTGCGATGGCACAGCCACGCAGGGAAAAGGGTGCTAGCAGAAATTAAGGTAGGACATTATGTAAAATTATATCAAATTTAAATGAGAAGGTGCGATAACAGCCCCTAATGTCATAGAAGCAGTCTCATTTCTGACCACTGCAAAAAAAAAGATCAGATGTGACTCAGGAGGGAGGAGACTTTTACAGAAAAAAAAATGCAATAAGCAGATCACTGACAGAGAGCTAAATGAGAGGCCAGCAGTGTTTGCCCTTGTCTTGGAGCCACGGTGAAAAGCCATTCAACTTGTCAGAAGAATGTCATTCACCTCCCCCAGCTCCGCTGTTTTAAAGACGGAACAAACAATGGACGCATTGTGTTCAGCGGTAAAAGAGGTAAACGGCTTCGGACGGCCGTGATCTACAGCCACTATGATCTACCAACACTGTCAGCTGGCTTCTGCGGCCAAAATAACAACATAGAAGGGGCGTGGATCAATGCATGTGAATATCATCATACTGATCCCCCGTTAGGAAGCTAAACACTCATTTTAGTTTGTGGGGAACAACTCGAGCAAACAAACTGAATAATATAAAAAATAATGGCCTGGATAAGCTGCAGCAACACTGCATGTTTATCCTGGTCAGTGTTGCATCCATCCTTGTCTTTATTCAAGCCTGTCAGTGACACAGATCACTCTCACTGACATGACTGGCTGCTTTACACAGGAAATGAGCTATGCAGTGCTGTGCCTTAACGTGGAATGAGAGCTGTTGATTAATGTTTACTAAAAGCACAAAATACACAAAACTCAATCAATATGATGCAGGTTCTTGAGTTTAAAGACCTTAAACATACAAGTGAGCTAAAATGATCTCTGATAAACAAAATTAACTAAACATTACCTGAATTCAGACAAAAATTGCCTCTTTAACAGGTGACAGGTGGTCTGCTTGGTACCTTTACGTGTAAATTTTCCCCAGGAAGCTGACGGCATAATGAGACACCGCTAAAAGCCTTCGCTTCTTGTTCTTGATGGCTGCTTTATGTAAATAAGCCTAATAAATTGTCTGACAAAGCTCCAGAATAACTTTTGCATTTGTTTATTACAGTGCATCACATTATGCATTTTGTTGTACCCGAGACAAAGAAACTCAACTAACCAGTCTACTCTGAAAGTAAACAGCTTTGCCTTCGCTCTGGCTCCGAGTCAGATGCCGTTTCTGATAAAACAGGAATTAGGAACATGCATTAATCTGAACAGGATTTGTCCAAAAAAACAAACAAAAAACAAACTTTGTGTTGGCCTGTTCATCTTGCTCTTCGTCTGTGTCATACAACTTACATTTGACATGGTGTACAACTGTGAATCTGAGGCAATCAGTGGTGAGTCATAGTGTCATTCTTCCTCCAGCTCGGGTAGGGGGAAATGAACACAGACTGATGGACCGATATTCCAACACAAAGACCTTCCAAAAGCTTTTGGGGTCCAGCTCAGTACAGGATAAAATACTTTTTTGCATTTTCATAAGTAAAAAGTGGGAAGGTGCCATCATATCTAACACAAGTCATTTTACTTTTTATAAACCCTTTCATTGGGGTCTTGATCTCACTTACAATCCAAAATGGTGGAGCTTGACACATTACAATCCATCGATGAGTCAAAAGAGTTGTAACTTCCTGTGTAACTCTGCAATAAGAACAAAGAGGAAACGCCTCCATGTTTAAATATACTGTGGATTTGTTGCAGTTTGAGCCACATGCCAAGAAGAACAAACACAAACTGCTGGATGTCCACAAGACACCACAGTGTTATGCAGCTGAGGCATCTACTGTTTACCGGCTTAAACTCCATCATGTATGGGTACCAGCTGACTGTGGAAATGCAGCTGAGATCGGGGTTTAATGAACCAAACAATCCCATCCTGATTCAGAGCTAATAAGATGAACCAGTGCAACCAAGAAATAATTAGATGTACTAGACAAATGTTTGATTCCATGCACAACCTTTATCTGACCATTTCTTGGCAAAAAGAAACCTTAATTAATGACATGTATTCATAATCCCTGTTAATAAGCTTTTTTTCAGCTAAACTTCTTTATTTAAATCCATTTAAATATTCTTGCCAGTCTAATCTGATTTATTTCAGACAAAGTGAGACACAAAACACAGCAGATTGCACACACCAGTCAAAATGAAGCCACGCTGTAAGAATCATGCAGTCACTGTTCCTCATATTCCTACTTTACACACCTTTAATCCTGTGTGTTGTGGTCAACAACTATAAGCTCGCTTTGTTAAGACACTACTGTGCTCAGTTTGTTAATAAGGTGGGAACAACAGACAAATGAAGATCTCAGACTGTGCATACCAAATGAGAAAAGTGCAAGACTATTGTTCTGACAACCGGGGAGACGTTAGGGAGGTGAGGAGGGGGCTGCAGGTGCTTCAGCCGGTCCATCTATCGTCTCCCGTCTTATTTTCTGCTTGCTGTTCTGTCAAAAAAAAAAACCCTCCTAGACGTCTGTCGAAACTAACATTCAGCAGGTTTCGAGGCGGTTAACTGTCATGACTCAGGGAAATCAGCAGAAGCTCAGACTGGTTTTGTAACTTTTGCAGATAACAGAATGGCAACAAGTTGGCAGATGCCTTTTACATGCTAAATGTTGACAGAACAGCAGGACAGGAAACCAAACATGGCAGCCAGGGAGACTCAGAGCAACACAGAGGGTTCACCTGGAAACGAGCAACAGAAGAGGAGTCTTTGATGATTAACAAGAAACAGGTTTTACATTTGCCTAAGGGGACGAAAAAACTAAGAAAATGTGCACCCTCCCTCCTTAATATTTATGCTGCAAACAAGCTAACATAACTTCTCTGCAAATGTCATAGCACACACACACCCAGACACAATACAATATAAATGGCCCCAGATACATGTTATGTATATGTGGGGCCCAAAATAAGTTTAGAACAACAAAACTCCAACAAAGATGAGTGAAACAGCTTAAAAAGCTGCAGGCAAACTCATCCCACTGCTGTGTGGCCTTGAAAACACTTCAGCTGTAAAAAATCTGCTCGGTTGCACTTTTTATCTGAATATCTGCTGCACATATAAACTCCATCAGAACAAATTGCAACCTTTTGTGTCATCTCTATTCCACGGCTGATCTGATGGAGATCAGTTCGAGCCGGTCAGCCTGAAACCCATCCAGGTCTTACACCTGGTTGTTTCCATGTCTCAGAGTTGATCTTTTCCTGTTCTATTAGTAAACTGCATAAGAAGTTTGAAGCCACTCACATGGGAACGCATACTCCTTCAGTAGCGTTTAACCGCCTTTACTTTGCTGGGTTTCAGCATTAAACCAATAAAAACAACAGCATAGACATTACTTGAATTATACCTATACCTTATTATTTATTATATCTAATCACCGTTTTGATTTTGTATTTAAATTATCTTATTGTAATTCTTATGTTGTATGTAAAGCACTTTGAATTGTCTTGGACCTGAAAAGCGCTGTATAAATAAACTTACCTTGCCTATAGCTTGGTGGTTGTTATGTTTTGCCAAGTTTCTCGCAGCTTTATATGTTTCGATATTTCGGTAGGTAGGCAACTTTGCATCTGATCAGAGATCGGGCTGCACGGTGAGCCTCCGTCACTTTGTTTTGTCATATCACCCGGTTACATCTTAATCCTGTAGAATTTTTATAATAGTTTTAATCCTGACCATCCCATGAGCTGCTCATGATGCCTATAATATCAAAAACTGTCATTTTTAAACAAATTTAAACATTTTTTGTGAGACATGATGCAGGACAGAAAGTAGCTGCATCATCTGGTGTTAAAGTGGACTCACATCTTCACTACCTGCATGTCTTGTGTGTGTGTGTGTGTGTGTGTGTGTGTGTGTTTGTGTTTGTAGACTTTCCATTACTGCTGGACGAACACAGTTTTGATATTTTGTTTTTAGAAATTCCATAAACACGCCCTGATGCATTATGTGATCCAGAGAGGCAAACATCAGCACAGATGCAACATCCGGGTTCTCCACAGGGCGACATGTTTAGTTTTACAGTTAATTTAAATGACATGCGCACTTTGTCTGCAACACTTCTGATTCTTCTAGCGATGTAAAAGTGATCACCTTCAACGATCACCATCATTACTTCACCACTTTCATACTGAAGTAATGTTTCACTGAAGCTGCCTCTTGTTTGTTTAGGAAATACGGCCTTGAATAGAACGTTTGGTGGAGGTGTCCTTGCTGTGATGCACGTGATGGGAGCGTTGCATAGCAAGCTTACATCTTGTGTTTCACAGAAATAAAACAAAAACATTTTCTCAGATTTTTTATCAGCAGGTAAAAGGTTTTTGGCTGCAAACTGCAGGAAAAAAAAGTCTGAAGCTGCGAAAGCATGAAGTCAGTGAGATGGCAACTTTAAGTGAGCAGGAGGGAAAAGTTGTCTTTTCTCAACATTTATAGCGCCTTCGTTTCTCTGCTCGACTGCTTCCACATCTCTCCTAATTGACCACAAAGGACTTTAGCTCCTCCTCGAGTATCAGCGACCCCCCCAACCACCACACACACGCACACACACACACACACAATCATACACATTGTCAAAACCATGCCATTTATCTGCTCACACAGTTGGCAGGAATCCAATTATCCTCTCCTGACTGCAGAGATTAATTGAAAGTAACTCATTACGCTCCTCCAGGACATTCAGAACGATCCTGATTTCAATTTAACTTGTAAGCCGACCCCGGTTTGAAAAGTGTGTCTGGAAGCATCGCGAAACGTCAAGTCATCCCCACCAGGCAGGGCTGCCGCCTGCACATTAGACACATTTTCTAACTCAAACACTTCTTTGAATCTCAACTAAAACAAATACAGCACTGTTTTGAGCTCTAACTTCTTTGTTTTTCTTTCTTTTCCAAGCACATCTCTCTTTCCTGGTGATCTTGGGGTTACAGGAATATCATCATGCTTCTCTGACTCATTGTCTCCTTACTACTGCGAGATAAGAGCCTGCAGCTGAGTGTGTTTTTGCATTCAGTGCTGTAAACAGTGTGTCAGCGAAAAGATTCAATGGAAATGCATGCGGGAATGGAGCAGTTCATGTTTGACCTAATGATCAGAGTTAATAGCCTTTCTTTTAAGTTAGTATGACAAACAAATAAACTTTGACCCAACTTTTCTCGTAAGCGCTCCGTTCTTCCAGTGCTGTAACCATCAGAGACCAAATGCCGATCAATCTCCTCATGTCATGTCTTTGTTTAAAAGGACCGTCTCTTGAAAAGTATGGGCTTATATAGGTGGTGATCTTGTCTTTGTTCACTCACTACCCGTGGCTTTTCCTTCCCAATGCATCACTGAGAAATGATAAAGCCTGCTGTGAGCTGCAGGATTGCACCTGATGGACACTTTCAAATCACTTACAGTATATATCATATCCCTTTCTATTGTCTGCAGGCACAACAAGAATCAGACGATAAGAAGAGGAAATCTTTAGAACAAATACACCAGTTTTTCTCAAAACAAGCACTAATTACACCATTCAATCAAATCTTTCAATTTTCAAGAGTCATTATTTCAAACTTGTATGAAATTAAACCAAAAATGACGCTTCACATGGAGGCTAGAGTCCTGAAAGGAAGACCGGCGAAGAGAAGAGGAGGTGTAGCTACATTTATGAGTGCGCTGCCGCTCCCTGTGGTGGAGGGGGTGGAGTATGGACAGAGGGGGAATGAGTGACAAGCCTCATCAAGGCCACTCCTGCTACCCAGACTGCCCCTCCACCCAATAATGTAACCAAGGGTGGGGGTAAATGTAGGTCAGATGCCGGGGCACTGTCTGCACAGAGACCTTACTGGTGTATTTGGCGGGGAAGGATGTCAGAGTTTGCTGTTGTTAATATGTAAATATGCTGATTTACATTTATTGGCTTCTCTACATTATAGCGCTCTTTAATACCACAACAGATGTGCCTGTAATCCCTTCTTGTATTCAGAGAAACTGGCCTTTCTGCAGAGGAATAACCAAAATGCAGCCTCAGCTTAAACGCTTATATTCATTTGCATTGCAGAAATCCACCCACCCCTCACTACTCGCTGTCCTTGAATGGAAACTACTCGCAGACACAAACTCATCATAAATGCAGGAGGAGGGCTAACTGGTCCAGAGCCACACAGCGGCCAGATTAATGCAGGCTAATGACAGAGTCAGCGCAGAGAAAAGCAAAATGTAAAAACTGCACCATGAAACAGATGAAAGGCAAAAATCAAATAGATCCAAGAGCCTCGCTAATTCTCTCCAAGTCGGATAGAAGGCGGCTCGGTTAGCAGGGCTTGAAACAAATGTATGACATTTACGCTGAATAATAACCTGAACTGGTCCCCTCACTACTGAATGTAAGAGTTTATGGTTTACCGACAGTCTAGAAGGCGGCTAGGTGTCTGTGACAGATCAGATGTCAGTCGGTTGGCATGAGGTTTCCTTTCTTACAGCTCGTACAATCTGCAGCTGTGGCACTGCTCTGGAGTCCTTCCCTGCTCCTTGATGGGGTCCCCCAGGGCTCAGTTTTAGGGTCACTGCTATTTTCCTTGGCTACAGTTAAATGATTTAACTTGGAATTAATTTTTTCAAATTAAATCTTTTTTTTATTATATTATTTTGTTAATTCAATGACATACTCCACAAGCATAAAGGACTTTATTATTGTCCTCAGGGTAGCAAGTACAACTTGCAGCATGCTCTCGTCACATCAGCTGGACATGCGGCGTCTGAGAATTATTGTGCTGATTTGGTTGGAAATTAGAAGGAAATGCAGAACAACATGAAGCAGAAAATTGTCATTTCTGCTGAATTGAAAGATCCAACAAGGTTGAAAGGATGGCTTTTTAAGGAACAGCTGGGTGATCTGGTGAGGAAGTAGAAAAATCTATACAACACGTGATAAGATGCCATATGACACGCTTTGCTGTCCCCACTGGGAAAGTTGCCGTGAACTCTTGGATGTGACAAATTAAGACAAAAACTTTGGCCCATGCAAAACTCTGCCCCACCACAAAATCTAAAATAACCAGCACAAACATTTCACTTGCCACCTTGAGAAATTAAAACAAACTCTTGCGAACTTTGTTCAAGCTTCAGAGAGAGAACAGTATCGCTCATTTCAGTTATGCTGATAACCACCAGGTTTATGTACCATTAAGGTAAAGGGATACCTGGTCAATTAAACATCTTTTAGCTCATTCATTCGTTCATTCATTCATTTTCTGAACCGCTTAATCCAATTGGGTCTCGTGTGGGCTGGAGCCTATCCCAGATGTTTAGCAGGCGAGAGGCGGGGTACATCCTGAACAGGTCGCCAGTCTGTCCCAGGGCCACATATAGAGGGACGTACAACCACTCACATACAGGATTGTGGAATGATCTTTTAGCTCAACATGAGGATATTAAAAGAATGGATGGCCCTACAATATTCTAAATGTAGACATAAAGAGGTAACTGCGTTTGGTCCTAATGGCTCATATGAGACCATTCCTAGGTCCACTAGCCATGTAGAGAGGCTCTTTGCTGTCCATTTTTAAAACTCATTTGTTATTCTTTGCCTTTCAATTTCAGTAAGACTTAGTTTCTTGATTTGACCTTATCTATTTATATGTTTTAATAATTAGTTTTAATGATTGGCTGTTTTCAGGTTTAGGTGTTTTAATGTGCTTTATAAATAAAGTTTGAAAGGTATGTTTGTTGAGCCCACAGCTGTAAATCTTGTTTTTCAAACTGGACAGTGGATTTAAACTGGACAGTCAAATCACAGTCTCAGTTAAGTTGAGCTTTTATCTCTTAAGGAAATTGGAAAAGCTGCAGCTTTATCTTTTCAAGCATCATGCAGGTGGAAACAGAAATCCCTGTCTATGTCTCTTTATCAACATGGCTGAGGGTACATGGCTAATCCATTAATGCCCTTAAATTATGGAACGATTTACCTTTGGACAATCTATGGACCCCTCACTGTCCATAGATTTTAAAACTCTTCGTATTTGCACTCATTGATCTTTAACCTTATTTTGCTTTTCAAAATTTTACTTCTATTATTTGTACAGAATTTTCATCATTTTTTAAACATTTATCTCAGTTGTACAGCACTTGTTTCTTTCCAGCTGGTGTTAGGGTTAGCGATTTATAAATACATTTACAGTGATGATGATGAATGTCTGGCAGTGGTGAGAGAAAACAGGAGCGAGGCATTTCTGTCCACACCCACCCCTCCACCATAAACCTTCAAACACTACAACATTGCTTCACCCTCCACCTAATCGCCACTTTAAGGAGGCATCAAGAGGGAGATCCTTTGAGATCCCAGTAACTGCGATGTCTTCGGTTATTCCCCGCTGATCTGAGGCATGAAGCGAGAATTTCTTGCCAATTTGTGACACCATTAGAGAGGCCCACTGAGCACAGATGTGGCCGCAGCTTCAAAAGGGTTTTCGACCGGCAGCAGTGGCAATTTCAGTGAGGAGCCCTTTGCAGTCAGGATTCAGAGCAAGGAGTAGAATTCAAAGGGAGGGAGGATTGACCATTGTTGCATGAGCTTGGAAGTGACACTTTCTCTTAGTGCAGCTCTGCAAGTAACAACCTGATGCATCATTTCAGCTGCTAACCCGCTGTGACAGCAGTCATTCTCTGAAAGACACTTCATTTTAGTTTTAACCATTTCCATCTGAGTTGCTTTAGTAAACATAAAATCTGAGAGGAAAGAGAAGCTTCATTAGTCCTGTTTTTTTCTCTCTACAGCTGTACTTCTTCCTCCTTATTAAACTGCCTGCATGCTACTTTAGCTTGGTACTAATGAAGGTTAGATGCTTGGCTTCACCAGGCATCAGCTGTGCCACGCAGCTCCTAAGCAGCCAGGATCAGTGTCAGGATGAAGGCGACTTGGCCGCTTGGGCGATTTCCCCATTTCCCCCATTTTGGCAAACCAAATAGGCCAGAATCCAAGTCCAGCCAGAGTCAGGCCTGAAGTACAGTCAGTTCAAAAGGCTCTCTGTGTTAAAGCAAGCTAGGCTTTATGGTGCATGTCATACTGCCGATGGATGAGGAAGAAAAGCTTTCATTATTAACCAATTCTGACTCATGTGAAAGGTCATCCAAGATAAAAAAAACTGTCAAAAGAAATTTGTAAACACAGCTGTGACAAACTTTTGGACTTTTGCTGCTTTTCCCAGTCAGAAGAACATGTGCCAAGTCACCTGTTTTGATTAATTTTTTAACTAGTTAAAGTGGTTTTAATACAGATGTCTTCATCGAGAAGTTTTAGCTAGAAAAACTATTTAAATATACCAATAAATAAGAGGGTCAGTAGTATATATTCCTTTTCGTTACACCCTGAATGAGTAAATGTTTCCTATATGGTTTATTTTTGTTGTATTAACATAATTTAAAACCTGTAAGGATACATTTGTCCTGATACAAAACTTTACAAGTACAAGAGGGTGTACTCTCTTTTCACATTCACAACAGCTGATTTTAACTCAACCCAGTTCCCTGATCAAAACCACAATAGAGATCAGATTCAGGTGCTGGAGCAAGGCCCAAATGAGACTATCACACTCGCAGTCAGAAACTCAATCCCATTACGTAAAGCTCCCCATCGTCTCTTTTACCAGCGTAGCATGGAGAGGCAGCGAGAGCAGCATCAGCTCTCCCACACAGTGCAGGAAGGCGAGCTCAAAAAAGGAGAAGCAGCGTTGCCAAAAAGGCCTCGGAGAGCAGAAAACAACAGGTTGATTATTACCAGCATGTGTCACTTCGATCGCCATAAACTCACAGAGACTTGTTTCTGCATTTCTAAGAATCAGAGGAGGAGGAATCTGCAATCCATGCAGCAGAAAAACGCACTGTTGCCCAACTTAATACCCTTAAATAATGGAAAAAGTATGGCACACCAAGCCAGACCAAGAGGAAAACTTTCATTTAATATCCTTTTAGATCATTTTTGTGGGATAAGTGGAGCGGTAACTTTTGCAAAACATCTTAAGCTGCCAAGTGTCAAAAAAAGCGTGGTTTTAATGTTGTGGCTGGTTGCAGTGGTGCAAATCCTGTGCTTATAAAGTGGCATACTGATAATGTCAAGCCCCCTCCTCCTCCTCCTGTAATAAATCTGCAGGGGAAAAAAGCCGTAATACTTAACTGTTCATCACTGACAACAAGGCATTATGGACTGCATTAATCAGAGCCTATCAGATGCACGGACAGTGGGGGGATGCAAGACCCGGCTATTCTCTGTCATGCATCCTCTTTTGGTACATGCACACACAAAGCATTGATTAAAAGGTAATATTATCTAAGCAATTCCATTTTGAGAAAGGAAACATAAGCTCCTTGTTTACAGACCAGCTTCTGTTATGAAAAGAGGAAGTTTACGCACGCAGAATGAGCCAAGACCTTAGAAAAATAAGGGAAACTTACCTCCCCAGTTCGTCTCCAATTTCATAAAATTCCTCATAATTTTCCGGGTTGAAAACAGTCATATTGCCCAGGCGCTCTCAGTCCTCTCGCTTCCCCCAAACCAAAGGCTCGTCCTCGGAAGCGGCGCACCGGCTCTTCACAGCGGCACCATCCCTACCAGCAGCCTCCGGTCCGGGTCTGGGTCTGGGTCTGGGAAGGGTTGCAGCCACCGATCCTCCTCATGCTTCCGAAACAGGGGATTAAAATAAAAAAAGGAGGAGAAAAAGCTTTAATATAAAACTTCAGGAGGTCCTGGAGGGGGAAAAAAAGGTGGGCGTTTAGTCAACAAAAGAAGCCCAAACTGGCTGAGGGATGAACCTGCGGCTCCAGGAGCGGATCTTTCCCCATGCTCCGCTACTTTCTACATGATTTTCCTCTACACCTGTTTTAATTATTGAGGCTTGGCGGCGGCCAGTGACGGAAATAAAGCCATAATGTGTCACCGCCGGCTAGAGAGGAATGCAAACAACCCCCGGAAAGCTTGATGTAGCCATGGGAAACACGCTAAGCTACTCCCCCTCCTTCGACTCCAGCAAGGAAAACGGCTGCTCCGTAAAGTCATAACGTTAGCCTGGCTCCTAAATAATGACCCGGACAGGTGTTTAACCCTCTTAATTGTCCAAGGAAAAGTCGCAACGCGAATAAAAAATATGGAAAAATTAAGAAACAGACACAATAATTCATGCCGTTTATCTGCTGCTTACATGAAATCACGAGTCAACTCGGTAACGTTATTTTACATTGCAGTGTGAAAAATGAACATTAACGTTAGCTAGTGTTTTGCCACCCCGCGCCCCTTCTTTATCCTTTAACTGAGACGAAATTGTATGAAAACACTGTAAAGTAGCTTACAGTACGCCGGCGTGTGTCCAGCTCCCAAGTGTAGTCCTGATTTCAGTCGTTTTGTGGGAGGCTGTGACCCAGGTTTGGCTCACGGAAGACAAAATGCTGGCTTGAACGGGAGAAATCAACGTTAACAATGCAAGGCAGTCTGGTCCTGGTGCTGCTTTCATGTTCCGTGGGAAATTTGAGTTGAGTACGTTGAAGCGCCTTCATGGTGCGGAGTGGATACTTCACGTTATACCCTTTATTTGACTATTTAAACACCAGATAATTGCGAATGAAAATTACATTGAGTATGTCTATTATTTATACTAAATTTGAGAGAATTGGAGACCATTTCCATCAGAAATGCGAGGCCATTACACTAGAAATATGAAATTTCCGCCTTTTCAAGTGCTTTAAAATAAGCACTGCAGAATATGTTGGAGAATCAGTTTTGGTCGTAGGAGGGCAGCAAACTTTTCACTTTCATTTTAATCCGTTCAGATGAAAGTTTGAGTTGATAATATATGTTTTCTTTGCAATCAAAACCTTAAATATAATGCAGATGCTTTTTTATTGATCAAGGCAACTTAGCGAAGAACCCATTTTAAACTGAAATTTTCGGTATCTACTTGTATCCTCTGAAGACCCATATTCTTTTGCATTTTTTTTGATTGCATGTACAAAAATGGATGAAATACCACAGCTTGACAGACAGTATTTTATCAGAAGCAGTGATTTCCAAGAAGCTGCAAGTGCGGTGTGTCCTTAGAAATTTGAAGGAACTGAACAAGTAGAAAACAAAAGCAGAAGTGTCAGGTCTTAAAAAAATAATTACAGCAGATGAACAGGATCTGAAAGTGATGCCCCTTAAAAGAAAATACATCAAAGGCTGATGCATCTAGACGTTTATTGATGAGTTATGAATCATCATATAAGATGGTATGAGGAAAAGAATTCAAAATAAAGATGTTCAGCCCTAGAATTGATTTTGTTTCAGCCTTTTAAATCAAGTTTTCCATTTATGTTTGCTTGTTTCACCTAGCTGCTGCATCCATTTTTCCTGTTCTACATGGCTTAAGTCTGAATATAATTAAAGAAAAATGTACTTTCTGAGTGTGCAATAAAATTCTGGAGAATTATAGTTTTTCCACTAGAAGAATTTCACTTTTTCCGTATGGACCCTTAAACCTCCAATGCATAAATTATCAATAAAAAGCACCACTTTTTTTTTGACACAAATTTACTTCTACAGACAGGGTGATACTTTTTTTTATTTTTAATATTTGACTTTTAGTTTATTTATTTTAATGTATCCTATAAAAATATCAATACAATATTATGTTGTAATATTGATATTATATGTTTTCAATAGAAATAGATAGTTGTGTTATTTTCTTGTCCTATTTATCACTGAGGCAAACTTGGAAATTACAATGTATGGATATATTTCAGATTTAATGATATCTTTATTTATTTTATTTATTCTGCAGTGAGTGGCAGTGTATTGGATGATTCAGTAATGTCCAATGAAGTGACTAATTTGCAAATATATTATCCAAATCCCTGCATTAAAAAAAACTGTCTTTGAATAGGTGTCCACTACAGTGGACCCTGCGCATCATGATGCCCAACCTGCAATATGCAAATATCTGTCATTATCTGTAGGCTACATATTAACAACAGTTTGCTTTATAACAGGAACTGCAAAGTGTCATTGTGCTGTTTTTCAAGGGTGCACCTGTCTAAAAATACAAAGTATAAGGTTGTTGGCTGTCTGGAAAACAAAGCAAAAGGATGACCAGAGGTCAGACTGTAAACCAGGGAGGACAAAAACAAGTTGTCTATGTATCTAGCCCATCTAAGGGTTGAACATTTTCAAAATCATTTTTTAGAAGTATCTTTTTTTCAACATTTTTACAAACATTTTTTTTAAATTATTTTTATCTTTTTTACTTGTTTTGTCAGACATTATAGTAGCAGAGTGTTGGTCTGGTTACTGTGTTGTTTTTTCCAAATTGAAATTAAGAAAATCTGAATCTGGACTTATAGAGTTTTTCTTGAAGACGTTTCACTGTTTATCCAAGCAGCTTCATCAGTTCTAAAGTAACTTTGGTGAGGTGGTGCCTTGATTCAACTCCTTTGGATTTATACTTTAGCCTTAATTCCTGCTTAATGTCATAGCCTGCCATGTGATTGGCTGATTAGATATTTGTGTTATGCAATGGAACAGGTGTTCCTAATAAAGTGGCCGGGCAGTGAATGTCATACACATTTATTTTCTAACTGTCGTGCACATTCCTAATAGAAAGAAAGTGGAGTCGCAAATGAATGCTTGAAATTTAATAAAAGATTAAAGAATACCTTTCATTCTTTAGACAGCCAAACTTCAGGGTTTGTTTTGTTGCATTCAGAACAGAAACAAATCTGCAGGACACTGCATAGAAAACACGTATTGAGATTTCAGATTCCTTTTTAATGCAGTAAAAATGTCTCAAAGATATAAAAGGATACAAAACAGTTATCAGAAAAGCAGTGCTAAAATCAAATCATTATTATTTCTTCAATGTTTAAGACAGTGATCAAAATCCCTCTCAGTCATCATGGCAAGACTTGTAATTCTATATCATAGTGGTACATTTTGAAATGTATTTTTATGGCTATTATGTATTATCATGTACCAGAGAGACAAAGAAAATAAACAGAATACATTCTGTCTCTGTTTGGTGGTCACGCTGGATTCATTTCATCTGCGTTAAAGCTGCAGACAAAACTCATTTCACCGAATTTGCTGCTTGAGATTGTTTCTATTCGCTTATTTAAACACATTTTTGTCATCAACACACTTCCTACCCTCCGGCAGATCTGCTCTCTGATAGCTGCCAGACAAAATGTAAAGCTGTCAACTTGCTGAAGTGGAAATGAAATGAAACTAAAAAAACTTGAACAATTTCTCCAAATATTTACAGCATTTAGCAAAATAGATACAGGTTTGAATTAAAAAAGAAAGAAAAAAACTCAGAGAAGCAATCAGTTCTACAAACATGCAGAGATTGTACTTTTCCGGAAGTACAAACTAATTTCTATGAAATACACAAAAAAAGCCCCAGTTGTTTGGTCAGTGGTATAAAACAGCTGTCCCACTGGCCTCCAGCATTTACCTTTACCTTTATGAAAACTACAGCTTACGAAACCTTAAAAATCTTTGGTCAACCACCAGGGCAGAAGTAATAAACTGAGTTCAACTCGGACAAAAAGAGCCCCATCTCAGACGGTTAAAGGCAGCTTCGGAAGAAAAACAGCAGGAGCTGCAAACCAAATATTAAACATCTTTACTGTACATTATCACATCAGTTCATTTGGAAAATCCATTCAAACAGGGATCTCTACGTCCGGGCCTTGGGGGAGGCCTCTTTGCAGGTTTTACATGTTTCCCTGCTGCAACACACCTGACTGATGTGAACGGGCCATTGTGCAGCACCGCTGGATCCATTTCATTTATATCAGGGGTGTAGGAGCAGAAACATCTAAAACAGGGACCTAAAAATCCTGGGGTCCTGCAGGTTTTACATGTTTCTCTGCTGCAACACACTTCACTCAACGCGATGGGTAATTAGAAGTCTTTTAAATTGTACATCCTGAGTTTGAGTCAGAGAAACTTCTAAAAACCTCAAGGACCTTCGCTGGTGATCCCTGCATGAGACTTTCAGAAAGCAAAAGTAATTGTTAAGAAATTCTAAGTCAATCAAACACTTATGTTGTGAAAGTGGAAATAACTATATTATATAATAAGGCAGCATCTGTATGTTATTTTCTTTTTTTTTGTACTGAGATACAACACATACAACATACAATATGCAACAATATGAGGCCCTTTCAGAGTGGTAATTACATCCGATTAACTGATTGTCACACATGTACAGAGAAGAGCTTGCTGCTAAAGCAAAGGCATGATTTTAAATCATCACAAAGCAGAGAATGATATGGTTACTGATATCAAAACGAGGTATAAACTATTATAAGTTTAATGTAAGCTTTTTTTTCCTTTTTTTTTCTGGACAAAAAGCACCAAAAACGAAGCTGAAAGACATTCATAGATAAGTTAAGTTTGTAGTGTGTACAAAAAGAAAAATTCTTCCAAACACAGCGACACATGCTGTTTATGCACGTTAAAGCATGTTTCTTTGTGCTGGTTTGACACCGATCTGCACACTGAGGTGCAAAATCTGGTGCCGGTATCGAAGCTGTAGAATGCTAACTACATCCAGACACGTCTGGTTTCAGATGCTTCTGTTGTGCTGTGATGCAGAAGATTTAAAGGCATTTCTTAACAAGATTTACTTCAGAAGTTGGTAATTTCTTAAAATCACCAAGAAACAGACAAAAATGAATAAGTGTGAATTGTTCCTATAGGTATCATCCCACAAGTCCACAAAGTGTCCATCATAGATGAAATAAAGTATCTTTAGGATTTTAATGCACAAGCAGCAAATTCTTTCTCAAAGGATTTATCTGATACATAAATCCAAATAGTTAGTAAATAGTTGCAGCTCTTTCCTTCGTTTTCCACATCTATGATGCTTCCCTCTCACAGTGCTACATTTCATCTCTTTTAAAGACAGAAAGAAGAAAACCTATCCAGATTTTAGCCAATATTTTAAATGTTTTTGATTTATTTATGCATCTAAGGGCACTTTTTAAATCATACTATTAAAAACAAGCGACGACCGGGAAAACATCCATGTGCAAAAAAGGTTTTCAGAGCTCAAAATGCATGTTATTAGTGGATTTTTTTCTGAAACAGTTTTATAAACAGTAAAGTTTGGATCCTGTCAGAAAGACATTTTTGAGTCATTCCATGAGAATGGTACAAATCCGACGCAACCAACCACAACTAGCTACTGTTTAAAATGTCAGAGGGTTGAGTTTTCCTAAAAATGCTGCTGCTCTATAAACTGGATACCAGTGAGCAAGAGCACATGGCATGCGGGAGACATACATTTTTTGAAATAACAAAATTTTAAAAATAAATAATAGTTTTATTTGTCCATGGAACAGTGTTGAATCGTTGAGTTTAACATCCGCTATATCACAAAAGAGATGACCAGAACATAGAAGAAAGAAACCACTGGGACGTGTCTGGTCTCAGTGATGCTGCGTCCTGATGTTTTATGTTGTTTGTCTGATGGGTTTATGCTGATATCATAGACGTATTGTACTTTTATTTATCATTTTCTAGGTTTACTTTCACCGAAGGCCACAAGGAATACAACAAAACAGGCAACCATTATCATTTGTCATTAAAAGAAAAGAAAAATCTTGTGTTTTACACTGAATATGTGGTAGCCTGGTAGTTACAGAGGTGGCTTTGAGTTGGGTGTCCCAGGTGAAACCCTGAACAACCACTAAATCTCTAACTACTCCCCAGGTGCCCACATACAGCAGCCCACAGCTTCCTGGTATCTACTGGGCATGGATAAGTGCAGGGACAAATTTCCCAAATGGGATTAATAAAGTAAGATCGTCATTAAACATCCAAAGCTGTTTAGATTTTGGAGAGTGGATAAAATACAGCCAAAAAGGCCCGAAGGACTTAAAATGTACCAATTTCATGGAATCACTCTTTAATTTTTCACCAGGGTTAAAAGACGGTGGGAGAAGTTTTATATTCTTCATCTTCCCAACATTCAGTTTTCTCCCACTGCTGAGTGAGACGCTGTGCCACGCTGCTTCTGCAGCTTTCAAGAGGGGAAAATAAAACGATTAAAAAAAAGGGTTTTGAAGTAGAAAAATCTTAACACAGCACAGATTTGCTGATTTCTTGTCTCCTCTGTACAAAGCACTGCTGGACTCCCAGCGTTAGGAAAGTCTGGGCAGCCTGTAAACATGACGACATTTTGTCCCCCTGTTTCCCGTCCTTAGTTTTTTCTGTCCAAAGGATGACGGCCATGTTTCTGGGTCTAGTGACAGCTTTTACATCCAGACAGTAGCGACACATTCGCTGCTGTTCCCTTTAATAAAAACGAAAACGTGTGGAGGAGAAGTTGTGAATTTTTAAAACTTCCTCTCCGGAGAAAGCAGATTAAACCAGACCAAAAGTTTTAAGCTTTTCCGGAGAGAAACACCGCTCTTTGTTCCGCCCGTCAGAGCACCGGATCTTCGATCGTCCTGTACATCTGCAGCGAGGTCACCTCCACATCTGGGACCTTGGAGTTCTGTGGGCGTCCCGTCGGGCTGTAACCTGCCGACCGCCCCATAGGACTAAAGCCTGTGGTGCTGCGCCCCGCGTGGGCGAAGCCCGAAGACAGCGAGATGGCGGGACGCCGCAGGAAGCGGCCGGATGTCACCAGGTCCCCGTAGCCCTGAGCGTGGGAAAAGGCGTAGCCCGAACGGCGGGAGCTGGTGCGGCGGATACGGGCGCGCGGAGGAGGAGGAGGAGGCGTCGCCTTGGCTTGTCTCACCTTGAACATCACCTGAAAGGGGAGGGATTAAAAAATTTACATTTGGGGGAAGGATATTGAATCAGAAATAATTACTTTTAAATGAATCGGTCAGTGGATAAATGGACTGAACATCCATTCATCGTCTGGTTTCTGTGCTAAAATCTGATTTAAAAGGTACTGGTTTGAAATGCATGTACAGAGATAATTAAATCCCAGAAAGCGGCAAGATACAGTTTGACAACACCTGCTCTGCACCAATCAGCCTCCAGATGAGTTCTTAGAAAGCCTGTAACTATCAAGGAAGGTGTGAATTTTCAAATCGAATCGTGTGCCACAGCTGCAGCCATGCTTCTGCAGCCATGCAAAGCGGTTCCTCCTTTTCCTGTACCTTGTCATTGATGGTTGGGCAGAGCTGAATCAACAGGAAGCGGTAGATAACCACAGGAAGAACGCACAGGGTGGAGGTGAGGAGGATCGTTAGCCAAACGTTGGGCTGGCTCAGAGAGTTTCGGGCTGTTCCTGGATCAGTGACAACAATGTCAAGAAAGCAGAGAGAGTTAACACCAAAGATCTGACATAAATTCTTATTTTCTCACATTTTAAAGACATAACTGAATGTAAAATATGTCTTTTTAGAGACAGAGTTGGTATTCAAAAGGGTAGATTTTCAATATTTACATGAACGCCTTTATTCAGTGGCTTGATTAAAAAGTAAAGCTCTCAAATCTCACAGAGGACAGTGTGGAGACCAGGTTTATTTTTTTAAATTTAAAATTTAAATTCTATTTACTCCTTTATTTGTTTAATTCTACTACTCTTAATCTTTAAAGCTTTTAATAAGATTTATTTATCTCATTTATTTATTCTATTTATTGATAAACAGTCTTTGTGTATCTGGCTATCATTCAATCTTTAAATCTTTATCCTTAAATTCTTTTTTTTTTTATCGCGTCATTATCCCATTTTTTTCTTCTCTTTTAATCTTTTACTGTGTGGTGTGTGTGCATTACCTGGTGTGTATTTATTTGTGTGTGTGTGTAGGTCTATGTCTGGTGGGTGGGAGGGTTGTAATCTTAGATATTTAACTTTTTAAAGGAAGCCCTTTGTGTTACATTTGTTTCATAAAAAGTGTTTTAAAAATAAAGTTATGATTTTTATTTTATTATGTTTCATTTAAATTTCTTTGAGTGATTTTCCCTTCTGATCCTTTCTGACTTGCTGCTGTTGCACTGGAATTCCCTCACTGGGGATGAATAAAGGTTTTCTCATTTCATCTCATCTCAATTATTTCATTTCAACTTCCTCAACTCACCTCGTATCATCTTGTCTCACCTCATCTTGTTCAATCTAATCTTATCTTTTAAAGAATGAAACTAAACCGTCCTGTCTAAATAGATTAAAGCGGAGATCTGATTTAACAGACAAACCTTTATGCAGTTTAAAAAAAAAACAAACAAACCTATGTTCAGTTGATAAAATTCTGTCTAAATGTAGTCACTTCCTCTTCAGACACGAGGTGGACGTTAGAGTTTGATGCTTACGTCTTTCTCAACTCTTTCAGTTCTTTTCCTCCTTTTTTCACTTTTATTTGTAATTTTTGCAGATTTTTTATTTTTGTGCGTTTAGTTCATGTCTTATTTTCAGCATCTGCATGCATCTCATCTCCTTTAGGCTGGAATTTCACGGCTGGACTTTTGCACGGCTTCATCAGCCTCCTCTCAGCTGAAACTTTCCAGGTCGAGTCCTCTGTTCCCACACCCTCATGCCTTGCATGTGTCCTGCATTTGGCTCCGTAACCTGCCTAATCTCATCATGGTCAAACATTTAAGCGACTTCTGGGAAACTACAGATGACATTTATGAGGCAGAAAATCAACTTAGGTTTGCTGCTAACCCGTTTTGCAAAGCAGATATAAAGACACCAAATGCAATTCAGAGACAGTAGCTGAGAAAATAATTGGAATCATTGTGCCGATGTCGGCCTCGAGGGAGCAGACGTGCTGTCAGAACCCAGCGAAAGAGGAAGAGAAGTCTGAGATTTCAGCTCAGTGACGTGGGTTCGACTCACCGATGAAAGGGAAGGCCGGCGGCAGGACGAGGAACAAGCCGTTGCTGTACATGGCGAATGTAACGGCAAAGTACATGGCCAGGCTGCCCAAAACAAAGAAGGTGTTAACGGCCGTCCAGTAAGACATCTCAAACCCCAGCTGCAGACACACAGAGGAAGACGGGACATTTAAATCATATGCATGCATTTTAAAAGGCGTGCACATCGTTCTATACCTGCAACCCAGAAAGATTAGTCAGATAAATAGTTTCCTCGTACCTGGATGCTCACTGCAAACAACAGACAGGTCTGAGTGAGGAGGGCGAAGGACTGGTAGTCGGCAACGTCCTTCCCGTCGTCCCTCACCGTGTCTTGCAAAGCGGCGTAGGGGATGAAGAAGAGCACCAAGGAGCTGTAGCAGCTGTGGAGGGCACACTTAAAGAAGGCTTTCTTACTGAAGTACAGGTTCAGCTGACCAGGAACGTAGAGCTGAGGGTGCTGGAAACTCCACACGTCGTTCACATCCTGACCAGCAGAGGGAGGCAGAGGTGAGCCGTCAAAGTAAAGAGAAACGCTTTTGCTTCGTTAGTTACAGATACGCGGAGAAAACGTCACATTACCTGATCGAAGAGGCTCATTCCCAGCACGGGGAGCGCTGTGTAGACCAGGTTGTAGAGCGTGATGAACCACTCATCATACACAGTCTGGAATGCAAAATATGAACCAGAGAAGCTTTTAACAGCAGTACAGAATAAAACTTATCCAATCAGATTCACAGATCTTAATTCTTTTTAATCTCATTGTTTACATTTTACTGTGTTATTACAAAATGTAATAGATTCCTAAACCTAATAATTGGTTTAGTAAAGCATTCAGGTGTTTGTTAACTCAGTGCCAGGGGGGAAAGAAATTATCTTAGCGAAGCAAACATTGCTGGACATCGATCTTGGAAGGGTTATAAGACCTTTTCCAAACAATTTGGACAGGAATTGATAATTCTACAGTAAAAAATATAATTCACAAGCAGGACTGGGACATCATACTTTCCTCCCAATTGGATTCTTTTATGATTTCTTTTGTGTTAATTCAGTTTAAATTATTCAATATTACTGATTTCTAGTTGGCCACATGAACATGTGAAAAATTTAATCAGGACCCCCCAAAAAGATTCACATTACATGTAAGTCAGTTCTTAAGATTTATTCAGTAGGAATCTCTTTAACCAGCAGAAAATGAAGCATTTATCACGGCAGCCATTCTGCTGCTAAAAGCCCAACAGCACAAGTAAATAAATGCTAAAGATTTTTCCAAAAAGTTGATTTTGAACACAGATTGATTTAAAGTTCAGACGTCAGATTGACTGGGATGCTGTGGTGGGACCTTGGGAGAGCTGTGCAGAACAATCCTTGCAAACCTGAATGAACTGAAGCAACACTGTGAAGAGGAGCGGACCAACATTCCTCCACAGTGATGTAAGCGACTGGTGACATTATGCAATTACTTCAAATGACTGCGGCTACATGTGACTATGCAAGCTGCAGCTTTTCACAAACTCCTTCTTTGTTTCCAGTCAGCTGCAATTAAATAAGTATACTTTTTTTTATCCAAGGTTGTATTTACCTCATCTTTAGATCAGGTAAAGACCAAATGTTATCTTTTTTTTTTTTTGCACTTTGAAAGAGGCTTCATTTGCTTTTTCACATGATTAAACATGTGAGTCTGTTTTGCATTTCCACTTTTTTCTGTTTTCCTCTCCATCTATCCTCCACTGTCAAGCCTATGAGGCCCCTTAGTGGTCAGAAAGGGGAAAAAAGATCTTCATGCCATTTACTAACAGCACTGAGGGCATCAGGTTCTATTGGCTTATATATATTTTCAAATAATAAGGGGAATTGTGATGATAGATATTTTAGGGTGGATTTTTGGTACAAGAAATAGAAATGTGTGGCCGCTGCTAACAATTTTAAATCATTCAAACAAATCCTAAAACATCTTCTTAATCATATTCATATAGTATAAATACAACGTATTAATGCCCATTTTGTGCTTTATTTGTAAACCAGAATTTTACTAAGTGTTAAACACCGGTTAGAGTTTTCAAAAAGCACAGACTAAAAATAAATGAGATTAGTTTGTGAACAGAAGATAGAAATTTTGTGCGCTTTCTATCCCCGTCATCGTCTCACCTGCGCTG
The DNA here is from genome assembly GCA_036024015.1 of Craterocephalus amniculus. Lineage (NCBI taxonomy): Eukaryota > Metazoa > Chordata > Actinopteri > Atheriniformes > Atherinidae > Craterocephalus > Craterocephalus amniculus. The sequence continues at coordinate 26,956 of JAVQJG010030401.1, forward strand.
AGAAGCCGCAGAAGAAGGCGTACCAGAAGTGGACGAAGGTGAAGGTGAAGTTTTTGTAGAAGAAGTAGCGCAGGAACTTGCACATGCGCAGGTAGGACCAGCGGCCATGCACCAGCAGGAGGCGCTGCAGGAAGCGGAACTGGGCGAAGGAGTAGTCGCTGGACAGCACGGCCTGCATGCCCTCCTGGCCAGAGATGCCCACACCGATATGAGCCGCTGGGAAAGAACCAGTTAGAGGTGAAGGAAGCTTCTTTGTTTACACAGATGTGCTGCAGCTGTGTGGTGTTATCATGTCAAAATGGAGCAAAATCTCTGAGGAAGGCTTCCATCACCTGTCACACCATGAATAAAACAGTTCATGGGTGTTTGTTGGTGCTTAAAATCAGTCACATGTGACTCCAGTGTGTTAGATTTGCAGAAAAACAAGCTAATATTCATAATGTGGTTTTATTGTGTAGAAACTGCATGGCAATAAAAGTGTTTATAAGAACGAGGAATCATCTACTTCTGTTCTTCCTCCATGCTCTGAGTTTCTACTCCAGAGCAGGCGAACCAAACACCGACTATGGATAAGGTTTAAATGAGCAGATTTGCCTTCAGACATGATCAGTAAAGGAAAAAATTAGAAAACAATTTACATGCAATTCTGGTTGATAACTCCAGAGGGTGGTGTTTATATTTAGATCTATGTTTCTCTGACAGTGGCATTGCATTTAAAAAAAAAAAAAAACTAAATAAAAGATGGAAAAAAAAGTGAGAGTTAAAGCAGTCGGGGTCCTTGTGTGTACCTTTGATCATGCTGACATCATTGGCTCCATCTCCTATGGCCAGCGTGACCGCCTGCTTGTACTTCTTGACCAGCTCAACCACCTGAGCCTTCTGCAGAGGAGTCACCCTGCAGCAGATCACCGCTTTACACATGCAGGCCGTCCTCAGAAACTCCAGTTCAAGGCTGCGTTCAAGGGCGAAAGCCTGGCAGACAAAAATTAGTTCAAAGTTTTCCACCTTTCAGAAGGTGACAGTGCTCATTTTGGCAGCATAGAGTATTTAAAAACACATAAACATAAAAAACATCTGATCTCACGCAGCTCATGCACCTCTAGCTTCTTTAACTGAATATAAGTATAAATGATATCAACATTTAGCTTCACGCTGAGGTGAGGAAACGATATCTTGAGGATCCATTCGCACCCGGAGCCACCCCGCCCATGACCACAGAGCCGTCACCATAGGAACCGCCCAGATCAGAGCAGGTTGGGTCAACGCCACGGCCAGGCGGTCCCTCCAACCGCCCAGACAAGGGCGATCCCCGAGGCAACAGCCCTGCAGACCGAGCAGCATGGCTCCATGCGCCGCGAGGAAAACACGGGTTAAAGAGTGAAAATAAAAATCAAATACAGAGAAAAACAATTAGAATAAAAAAAGTGCAAAACTTTGCATGAAGGAGTTAGCTAAAACAATCTGCTTGGCTAAAACAAAAGGAACAAAACAGAGAAAGCAAGAGAAATTGGTAGCATTTCAAATAAATGAATCAAGTAAAAATAAATATATAAAATATAAAAATATACAAACAAAAAAAATTAACTAATGCTTAAAAATGTAAATGTATTTAAGGAAAAGTGAATTTGTGACGTACCAGGCTGTGTCCGTTGATAACCAGGCCGTACTCTCCACTAACCACCTCATCCATGACCACTTTCGCTCCTTTACCCAGAATCCCATCTGGCAAAAACTCTGCATTCTCTCCTGCATCAGGTTTTATAGAGGTGCGAGCATTTCTGCTCAGAAAGACAATAAAATGGTGATGATTTAATACATATACACAACTCTTAGCCCCACAAACCAGGTTTTAAAATCTCCCTCTAACCTCAGTTCTTGTCTGACGTCCTCGTGTGAGTTGCCGGAGACGATGAAGATCTCGTTCATCTCTTCACGGAGCAGGTTGCACGAGTAACCGATGTTCTCTGCAGTTTCTGCAAAGCAGAATCAGCGTCGCTCATTTTACATCAAAACATCAGAAAAGGCCGTCGCTTTTAAAAATTAGCTCATATTTTTATAAAACAGTAAAGTGTCTCAGTTTTAGCATCCAGCATGATGTTTTTATGTTGTCTGGGGAATAAAATATGGGCTGATTCAGTCTGCGATAGGGATGCAAATTATCAAGTACTTCATTATTTGATAATTGTTTCTTCTTATTGATCGATAACCAATTAATTGGTAACCTGCAATCTTTGTGAGAAATTGAATTTCCCTCTGAATCAACAGGTTCCTTTCTCTGAAAATGCAAATCATATTCCTTATTAAAAGATTTATTCTTAAGAGCAGGAGATGGAACAATTCAAACAAAGATAACGTTATTAGTATTATTATTATAAACTTAATCTAATATAATAAATGAAATGATTATGTCTTTGGTCAGAGAACAGTTTATGTTGTCTTCCCACATGTGCGTAAAAGACTTCTGGCATCAAGTGCGCCCTCATGTGGGCTGGCGAGGAATTACGGGCTCAAAACGATTAAAGGTGATTAATCTATTTTAACTGAGTAATTTCTTAACGATAAATTGATAATCGATTAATTGTTTGCATCCCTACGTCTGCAGATCACTACATTGAGTGTTAGTTACCTTGCTTGTCGCCAGTCAGGACCCAGATTTTGATGTCGGCTTTGGACAGCTGCTCGATGGTCTGAGGCACGCCGTCTTGTAACTTGTCCTCTATGGCTGTAGCTCCAAGCAGCTGCACACAGACACACCCGTAAACTCTCAGACCAACTCAACCCAAATTAACCTTAAATATCTTTTTTCTAACCAGGAGGTCTTTCTCTATCTCCTCGTACAGCTCGTCCAGTTTGCCCTCCCTGTCGTCCAGCGAGGTGCTCGCCTCTTGGTGGCGCTGTTGCCACTGGCTGAAATACTCCTTGTCCAGATCTTTGAAGGCGAGTGCAAGAGTTCGCAAACCCTCCCCTGCAAATTCCTGCAGATCAAAACGCAGTTACTCAGAAAGACGACGCATGCAGACACAGAGCTGATGGCATTTAAGGATGAAACTCAAGCTGTGGTAATTCCGATGTCACGAGTAATAAAATCCATGAGGAGATAAATAGAGATAATCTATGTTTTATTGTTTGCTGCAGAGCAGAGCTTCTTTCTTGTCGTAAAACTAGACATCAATGAGCCAGACTTTCTCTGCATACGTTCTCTCTCATCATAAACGTGGCCATTGCAGTTTATCTTGAGTTAAAGCAGTTGTTCCCAAACTGGTACAGAAAGCTATGCTGAGCAAAATACATAGTTCCTGCAAGAGGGGAAAACATCCATGATGTTGTGTTACGATTGTTTATTCATGTCTTCATCATGTGCAGATCAATGTGCTACATCGCTCCTCTGGGATCGGCCTGGTCCACTCTCCCTATCCTCCCATCCCATTGGCTATCCCCTCAACCAATCAACACTGGAGCTGCCGGCCTCAAGCTACTCAATGGGGCTGCAACAATGTGCTTTCCCCCGATTCGATTCCTTTGTGATGTTTTGGGTGCCGATTTGATTTAAATTGCGATCCTCGTGATTCTTGGACATTTGCACATTTCTGTAGAGAGAAACAAAAAGATGTACAAAAAATCTTTTTACAAGTTTTTTTTTTTTTTTTGTAAATTTCAACAAGGAAAAAGCAACACAGTAGCCAGACCAACATTCTGCTTCTATAATGCCTAACAAGACAATTAAAAAAGATAAATAATAATAATAATAAAAATGAAATGATAAATATTTGCATTTATTTGAAAAAAAAAAATCTTTATTTTAACAAAAAAATCAATTTTAAAATTGTGAAATAAATATTTTCCCCATCCCCCACGCAGACTTTCAGGCAGCGGCAGCTGTGTGGTAAGCTCGCAGTCTGCAGCTTCGTTTGCCATGACTTTGTGTACATTTGTGTGCAGCGTTAAAGCTTCTTGCTTTTAGCTGTTTTCGCTTTTGTTTATAATTATTTGTGGAGGTGGGGATGTTTGGTGAAATGTTTATTAGTGCTGCTTTCCCTTTTTCAGTTTGCATTAGGCCAACCGGTGTGTTTTTGACTCTTTTTTTTGTATTAAATGTGCTGGATTCTTATTTATTTTAACCCTTTTCCCATGTCTTTTCCCTTTTGTATTGTTTTGCCATATGTTTTGGGACAAACAAGCACCGCACACCAATATAAAACCAGGAATACGCCTTTTTGTTACTCCTTTCATCCCTAAACACAGTGAGGACCTAACTCCACTTGTCTTCATGAGTATCTCTGGTTCTGTCTCATAAAATATTCTGCAGAGGATTAAAAACTGCGTTTGTTTTGCTTTATATCTCCGTGATTTAATGTGAGAACGTGCAGCATTAACTTGTTTGCGTCACACTCACACTAAGGTGCTCGGTAGTGACGTCCATCAGCTTGCTGCAGGACTGATGCAGCCTCTCGTAGATGATGGTGTCGGCGCCTTTACAGTAGAGGGACAGCTTCCCCTCTGGACTCCGAACTGTTCACACAAACACGTTTCATCGTCAGCACACACTGATGCAGGGATTATCTTATTAAAGCTGGACAGGCTTTAGCTTCACCTATGACTGACATCCTCTTGCGGACGTTGTTAAAATCCAGGATTGCCAGAAGTTCATAGCTGCGCTGCTTTCCCATCTCCACGATGGAAATACTGTCCGGCGTACGCGAGCGGAAGACGAATCCAAAGTTCCTGGCTGCCGTCACCAGAGCTCCTTCATCCGGAGACTGGGCCTGATACAAAAGCTCACCTGGAAGAGCGAAAGGGCCGTTTAACGTCAGCAGAACGAGGCAGCGAAGCAGGACTGAAGCCGTCCGTCCTCCTCACCCTCCTTCTTCTCCTCGGCCATGACGGTGTGGCACAGCGCCAGCAGTCTGAAGAAGGCGTGGACCTCCTGGTTCTCCAGCTTCACCGCCTCCACCAGCGAGTGGTCGTGGAAGGTGAAGCGGGGGTCGGCCAGCGGGTTGAAGGAGAAGTCCACTGGGTCTTTGTGCTGCAGAGTGGGAGGCAGAGGAAGAGAGAATAGGAAATATTGAGAAATAGATGAGATATGGGACAAAAAGAGATTCACTAGTTGACCCTGAGGCTGTATTTTGAGATGCTCGCCATCCCCGCGCTGTGTTTCCCTTCCTGTCTAATTGTCTCAACCTGGGGCTGTTTGTTAGCGTTCCAGCAGTTCTTTTTTGTTTGTTTTTTTGTATTTTCATTTATTTGTTTTGAGCTGAATATAGTAACACATCTGAACAGTATAGACAGAGAGAGAGAAAAAAAACAATAATACTATAAAGTCTGAAAAGACGCAGCATGAAGTAAGAAACTATCTATTCCTGCCTCCCTATGTAAAAATAACTCACTCTTCCATAAAGACACTAAACTGTCAGTCCCATTCAACAAAAACATTTTATAAGATTTAAATGAATAAAATACAATTCACTTGTGCAGAAACATACATGCTCATACAGGTGCTAATCAAAAAAATTTTTGATTTTCATTCAGGCAATGATGCATACAGTAAAAAGTGAAACCAAAACATTTTATGTACTAAGTTAAGATTCAAGGTTTTCCTTTCAGAGGCCTGATATTTTTGTATATAAATCCATTTTTTTATTGATTTCAAGTAATATTCTAATTTTGTGAGTTTTTTATTTGAGGATTTCTGAAGCTGCAAATCCTGATCAGCAAAATCTAAACAAATAAAAGCTGAAATATATTGATATGCAGACTATTTGTGTACATTTCATCTTTGAGTTAAGTTACAGAAATGCAGCACTTTTTCAGGATATTCTAATTTCCAAGTAGTACCTGTATATGCATCAGCATACACACTACACATCTTTACATGCACACATTAACACATTAGCTTCTACTACGGTGTCTCTGAATGGACAAACAACTCGGTGTGTGAAATGTGAACCTGCTGAGTTTTAATTCTGCAGCACCGGACTTGTTTGACAAAATGGTTTGAAGTGTGGATGTTATGCAGTATTTAAAGCAAGCCAAGCAGATTCATATTCTTTATTTTCCTTTCTTGATATGAGGAAATGAATCTACATTCACTCACCTCTGAAATATCAAGTCTTTGGCCGGAGTAGTCGTACACATCTCCTGCAGAGGAAGAAAATAATGAATCCTACTCCAACTAAAACATTTTCTGTGGAAAAACAATACCTTACAAGTGCATGAAAAGTCCGGCTGACTGAAACTGAAGCTCCAAAGCAAGAACCAACAGGACAAACTGGGTGCTGCTAGTACCTGGCTGAACCCCTTTTTCCCTCAGAACTGCTTCCAGTCTTGGCCTCATAGCATGAACAAGGGTTTGGAAACCTTCCTCAGACATCTTGGTCCGTACTGACATGATAGTTGCTGCAGAGCCGGATGGATCAATGCTTTCAAGACGGTTCCACCATCATTTTAATATTTTTTTATTCCCAATGACCTGGATCTGCTCCTGTGACCCGTCCTGGATGTCTGAATGTCTTTGTGGTTCTTCTGCTGTTCATATGATTTTTATCACTTCATGTCAAGCAGAAAACTCCAAAACTTCTACGTGGAAGTTCCCAAAACTGCAGTTCAACCTTCCGCCACTAGGGGTAGCTGCAAAACAGAGCCACTCTCTATAGACTCCCATGTTAAAAAAGACAAACTTTACAGTAGAATGAAACATGTTTAAAGCCTGGTTCAAAAAAAACATTTTAGATTTAAAAGCTAAGGTTTACCTTCATGACAACTGTGGGGGAATGAAAAACATTCAAACTCATTCGTTTAGATGTTATTTAATCCTAAAATTCCCCATAATTAGGGGCGTGTCTTTTTGGTGCCAGATATCCAAGCATCAGAAATCTAAGCTTTATATACAGTATTTCCTTCATAGCACCATAAATAGGGTGTAAATGTCCAGAGAGAAAGACGCTGTGCACTCAAAATGTCCCACAAAGCATCTTTAAAAATAGCAACCATCAACAGTCACTAGACGGGTCAATATAGACCAGAAGGCATTGCAGGCAGGAGCTAAAAATGACTCTAGAAGAAGGTGAATGCATGGAGCAGAGAGAGATAAACACACCCAAAAATACATTTTTATTGAGAAATAATCAAAATACAAGTAAAATAAGAGTTGGGATTTTATTCAGGATGACACCTTATTGTGCATCCTGGCTGCCGTGCTGACAGCCGTTAGTCACGGAGAAAATAGCGGAGAACAAGACGTCATGCATTGAGTTGCTGCCATGTGATCGGCTGATTAGATATCTGTGTTCTCTGAACTCACCGTAGGTTTTGCCGTTGATGGAGCACTTGTTGAAGATCATGATGTTCTGGGTGAGAGTTCCGGTCTTGTCACTAAAGATGTATTTGATCTGGCCCAGCTCCTCGTTCAGCGTGGTGGTACGAGCCTCGGCGGGGGTGTCGTTGCAGGAGTAGTACATCTTCCGGTCCCAGTCGATGTAGAAGCTGTTCCCCAGCCGGATGATCTCCACACTGCCCACACATGCACAGACCTCACATACCGGCTGGTTTTTCACGCATTTTCTGACTTTAGAGTCACGTAAAAAATAGAAATCACCCCTTTTTATTCTAATGTCTCGTCTATCAGGGCACAGTAAAATTACATCAACTTCTATTAGACCAAAAACAACTTGGCCAAGATTTTAAAACAATTTCATCTTCCTCTGTCAGACTGACGTTTGACTCAGAGGAGCTTATTGTTAGCAACGGCATAGATTTCAGGTGCGTTACATTGCTTTTAAACGTGATGCTGTGCATTATGACCACACACCTCCACTTTGGTTTCTTCCATTGAAAGAGTATTGTTGCAGAAGATTTTTTTCAGATTTGCCAACCTACGCCGTGCTGCCGTGTTATTTTAGGGAATATTAGCTTTCTCCTGCATGTTTGCTCAGCCTTGTTAACTGCACTGAACGAGCTAAATGAATCCTGCAGAGCAGGAATCCTCTGGTCTACTGGAAATTTCTTGAACCCAGAAATGAGTACTATGAACTTTTATGACTGAAATATCATCGGTCCAGTGGATGAAATTGCTAAAAGTTGCACTTTGGGCAATGAGCATAATTAGCATTTATCGCTAATTAAGTGTTCAAAAATAGTAAATGGCTATAAATGCTGGTTCAGTCATTTCAGTGATCTAAGAGAAGTTAATTCATTAGCATGAAGGCATCCTGCAACCACTGTTCATTAGCATAATTTGATTAAATTGGGTAATAATGCTGGGAGATTTTAAGATTTTCATAACTCAAAAAGGGATTTTAAGAGGAGATGTGCATGTTTTGATTCCCATGAATAAATATTTCTTCATCACTACATTATACAGTATTTTTATTAATATCATGCTTTGAACAAATGGACATAATTAGGCCTAAAAAAGAAACTTCTAAACCTGCAGGAGCCGGGCAGAAACCGGAACTGAGGAGCCCTGCTATAGAGTCTGAGACGTAACTCCCAGGTTTTTTGGTTCTGACCTTGGGGGTCAACCTGCAGGGATTTCCACCTATGAGAAACCTCACAGATTGTCTTATAAGCCAGGTTAATGAACAGCAAAAAACTGCTCCTGCTTTGACAAAAATGTCTGCTTTTACAGTACATTTATCAACAGGGAAAACCCTCTTTAGTCCTGTGGAAGCAGTAAGGATGCATTTAGTTTTTTCATTCTCTGTTGTGCATTTGCCTGAGTTTTTTATTAAATAAATGACAACTGAGGGTAATATATCATATTAAGACCAGAGGGCATTTCCATGAAAAAGTTGCCATGGAGATTTATAACAGTAAGGCTTTTAGTTACTGCTTGACTTGTTTAGTACTCCCAGCATGGAGTAACTAGATTATCATTTATAACCTAATTTTGTGAAACAAATGAATTATTTCTGTCCTAATAGGGAGAGGGAAGCACTCTCTCTCTCCCCCTCCTTGGCTTCAAACATCCCAAACATTACCTGACGTAGAGGGAGATGGGCACCACGGTGTTGAGGATGATGATGTAGGACCAGAAGGTGAGGAAGGCGGAGAAACTATCGCTGTTGCCGTCTTCCCTCGGCAGGAAGACGGTGAACTCTGAGCCCTCATTCCTTTCCCAGATGTAGTTTCCAATCGCCAGAATTGTGCACATGAAGACCAGGAAACCAAAAATCTGTAAGAGGACCACGAGAAGGCGACGTTTTCAACGTAAATCAGGCTCAGTCCTCGTAGATGAGTTAAAGTTCTGCTTCTTCCTTAGGTTGGGTCTTTTTTAATCATATTTTACATTTCTTATCCAAATTTTAAACATGCGGCTTATAGACTAGGCAGTGGACATGCCTGACCTCTCCCCGACGAATAAACTTTATATTGCGGATTTTACAATTTAATGTAATTAAATTTAACTATTTAATCCTTAATTACTGTTGAAAAATAATAAATTCTATCTAAATCTCTCTCTATCTCTCTTTCTATATATA
>JAVQJG010030422.1:0-25200 GCA_036024015.1 Craterocephalus amniculus
ACATACTTAGATCCAAATTATTAGAGACCGTTCCCTACTTCCTCCTTTGGATTCCAGCTCACGTGAATCACAGTATATTATTTGCCGTTGAAGTAATACTTTACAGATTGTATTATTATTCATCTGCTTGTTTCTGAAGTTTACTGCTGTTAATAAATGTGTGTGATCATCTTAGACGCAGTTGTCGCTTTCTGAATGCATATTTCTGGATTATTCAATCCGCCAAGAATTCACAATATTAGAGACTGATTAATTCATAGTTAGGTCTTCTCACCTTGGCCTAAAATCAAGTAAATATTAAGGTGGGTGGTGCTCCGTTGGCTTTTTATAATTAAAAGAGGCATTTAACGCTACATTTGGAATAAGCTTCATTCGGAAGCTTAAATTGGAATTTTTTTCATCCGGAATTAATTGTTCGCATGATTTTTTTTCATCTCAAAGTCGAATTAAATTTTACTCCAAACGGGGCCAATATGGAGCAAACCTCCCAGGAAGGCTCTATCACCTTGTCAAATCTATCTCACCAAGAATTCAGGGAGTTTTGCAGGAAAAAGTTGGTCCAGCCCATCCCAGAAGATGGTGCTGAGAGACAGAGAGACTGTTCTTTATTCCATTACAACTTACAATATAATAATTTAATTTCCATATCTTTCAGTTTCGAACTTGTAGCAAAAAAAGCAGAATTAGCATTGAAAAATCTGCAGTCAAATCTGAAAAGTCTACGCAACTCATCGTTCTGAATATTACCTCCCACATCGTCCTTCCACACTGCTCATGGTGGCATAAATGCCGGACACGTTTGAGCTCATGCTGCCTCGAAAGCCAAAGTTGAGCTTTAAAGCCTGAGTGTGGATGGGCTTTTAGGTGTGTGACTGCATTAAAGCAGCTCCAACTCTGCGGGTCACTGGCACCACGGCTCGCCTCTGCACAACAAAGGCCGATGTGACCGGCTGCCAGTGAGACAACGCTGTTTATAGTTACACTGGGAAGCATTTTACAACTCACAGATGATCCTCCGCGCTTATATAAGAGGAACATCAGATTCGACTTCAAAGCAAGTTTCCATCTTCACTCTGCATGAAAATGAAGTGAATTATCTGACTTGACAGAATCCGGTCCTCTCTGCAGACCCTCCCCCGCAGCTCAATCAGACCAAGAAATGGATAGTTCCTTTTTCTTTCCCTGAATGATGCTTAGCTGTACGCTCTGCCATCACAGCATAAGACCATCGCTTTGAAATCTCTAAGGGAGCACAACTAATCCCAAATCCTTAATCTGGTCTCCTCTGCAGGCCTGACAAGAGAAACGGCTGGCACTCTGAGACGCCCACCCGCTCAGCGTTTCACCGCCTTACACTTGGAAGCGCCGGAGATTGCCCTTTCCATTATAAAAACCAAAATAAAAATCCTCCCTTTGGGCATCGGGCCTTCCACCGGCCAGCCTGGCAGAGCGGCAGGTTGAAATCCCGGTGGGGGAACGTTGGCAGTGTTTCTGAGTTTCTGTTTCTGAGCTGCTGGCTCACAGTCAGGCTGTTATTATGCCTGCATGTTGTTTTGTTTGGTTGCAACCGCAGGGGAGGATGATACTTTTGTTAGTTTAGTGCAAGCTCAAAATGACATGAGACTGGAGAGGGATGACATGAGCCCTCTCCACAATCATTTCAGGTGGTTTGCTGTCTGACAGCAGCTCCAGCAGAGACAGACTACAGATTATGTCCTGTGATACAGAGGAGACAGGAAATATAGACCTTGGTTTACATGTAGATTTGACTTTTTATTAATAGTTCACGTTTAATAACCTATGAATAATTGTTTTTTCAGCAAATAAGTTAAAACCATGATAAAAGTTGTAATACCCGTTTTCTTCTTATGATCCCTTAGCCTTAACTCTTTTTATACCAACTACTATTAATCATTGCGCCACAATATCGGAAATGCAAACTTACTGTGTCATGCTCCTGTCCGTCCTCAAAGTGTCTGTGCTGTAACAGCGACTTATTTTCCTGCACATCTTAAAGCTGTGTTCCTGCCATTTGCTTATTCAGAGAACTAAACATTTTTGAACATTTATGAATCTCTGAATGCACATATGCTGCATCATAATGAATCCTTTACTCCTTCTTCCAAAAAATAAATAAAATGACATGATTTTATGCTTGCAGCTCTTGTTTGGGAGTACTAAACCATGGACCTTCAATTCTGGGCCCCCAATCAGAAGATTTGGCGATCCACCCCCGGCTACAAGAGCTTCTGACAAAATGTGACGGTGTTTTACACATCTACTATTTTTACTAAAATTTCAGTTTACGGTGAAGGATTAATCCATCAAGCCCATTTTGAAAAGAGGAATGTATTCTCGTTTATAAATCCTCTAGCAAACATCTTTAGGCAATCTTTTTTGTAATCAATACCAGGGACCAGCAGGCACAATGAAACCTTTAGGGTGTAACAGTGCAGTGATGCCAGCAGAAATAATTGCCGGTATTTATTGTTAGAATCAGGCATTTCCATCTCACTTATCCAAAATCTCAGAAAATGTTATTTTCTGTCACGTTTTCCTTCCAGCTTCATAAAGCAATGATGACAGAAAGCAAACAGCTTGGTGATAGCAACACTTCTATCATCTCTAACATCTGGACTTGGAAAGCACATCCCACTTGAGACTGATGGGAAGCATCTGGAAGCCTCTTCATGTCTCTACACACACGTCAGGTTTATGCACAAGTACAGGACTCCACAATGTCCTGCAATAATGATGAAATCTTCAAAAGGTCTTGCCAAAACTTTTTTGAACATGTTTTTATTTAATTTCCTTTTGTTTTTATGTTAAGCACTTTGAGATGCTTTTTTTTGTACATGAAAGGTGCTATATAAATAAAGTTTGATTTGATTTGATTTGATAACTATGCTAAATTAATATGAAAAGTACGGGGAATGCACGTAAATAAAATATACGAGTATGGCTACATCACAGGCATCTATGCTCGCTGTGATCTTTGACCAGCCTCGTATGAAAGTTTTACTTATTGATAGTCTAAACTACAAACTGGGAGCTAAAATGTTTGATGCACCTAATGATGTTCCACTTTTAGCGCACAGCTTGGTGCAAATATCTCCCTCTTGCAGAAGAAAGTTTTAACATAATGATTGATATTGCAGACCCCCTGCCTGTCAGCTGGATGGCTCCCATTGGGTTATTCCACACATTTTAAAGAGCAACATTACCTCAGTCTGACCCTAAAACTTAAAGCAAGGAAGATCATCATCCATTTAGTAATGAACAAAACCCAACCCCACAGAGATGGCAGCCTTGGAGCAAGAAGTGCCTGTGTAATGGAAGTGATGCGACTGAGGTCTCCTGATCCACTGCAGGTGAATTTAATTAAGCCTGATGAATAGAAATAAATAAACCTGAAAATAAAAAATGATAAAGGGGAGGTAATATAGCCATGGTGGTTTTGCAGCTTTAAATGTTTCCTCGTTCAGCACACCTGATTGGACTGGACGAATCACTGAGTAGACGTGACAAGCTGTGGGATCTAAGGTGATTCAGGTGTGATGGAGCAGGTAAACATAGAAAACCTGCAGGGTTGCTGCTCTTTAGGGACTGAACCTGCCTACACCTGAGGCTGGAAGAGCTGGGTTGAAGTCTCTGGACTGGCATTGAAGAAAAACCCTGTTAGGACATCCGTACCGCTGGGAACCGGCATGGTGCCGGCTCACAGACTTCATTATAAACACTTCAAAAAGAAGCTGGTTCCCAACAGGTACCAAAACATGGAACTAAATTGTGAACATGATGTCATCGGAAGGTAAACTTAGTTACACATTATTTAGTTTTTGTTTTATGGAAGGACCAGAATCCAGTATTTATGGTGAGACTCTATGATGAGGCACGGTTACACTACAGGAAGGGACGGGGGGTCCGTGGCTTTTTATTATACGTATGAAGGAGGTCCTCAAGGAAAACAGGTTGGGATTTCCTGCATTAAATAAACAAAGCATCAGATGTACAATGGAAACTAGCTTCAAAAGGTTCAGACATCTCTAGTTTTCAGTTGATTGGCTCTCCTGTAAAGCACCCAGAAGATATCTATTGAGAAAAACCATGATCCAGCCAGAGCCTGGTCTGTGCGAACGCACCAGAAAAGCAGCGAAGCTTCGGCCAACAGCTCCTCAGCGCTCAAAGAGTTCTACTGAACAAATACAAGATTAAAGCAAAAAAGTTTCAGATTTCATGCATAATGAGTGAAGATGGTGCTGGCAAAACCGTGGAAATGTCGATCCATAAAGAAAAGCTGAGGGCATTTTTCACTTTGCAGCCATGCTTTGGGCGGCGGACGGGCCGTGATGGAGGGGGAGCTAGAGTAAATAGGACGAAACAGCTGCCACCTCAGCCGTGGCCCGGCTCCTACAGAGTTGGGATTGTGGAGTACATTCCTCCTCTCCACCGCTCCCGTCATGACACAGGCATTCTTGTGCCGTAAGCCAGCTCCCCCCCTCACCCCCTCTCCCCCCGCCGCCCCTGCCCCTGAGTAAACAGGTTTTCTGAGGTCCCTACTTCAAACGCACAGGACTTCCCCTCAGCAGCGCTCCTTAAGGCCACTAGTGTGCTTCAGTCAGTGGCGAGCCCGCCACAGCCTCGACACACCCCGCCGCTCCCCAAAACCCAGCCCCATGGGAGCTGGCCATACAGGAACAGCAGCGCAGGAGACGGCCCCCGGTCAGCGCGGCAAGGTGGCAACGGGGCCAGCCAGAGCCGCCGCAAGCTAAATATGGCACAGAGGTCGGCAACGGGCAGCCGGCCATCCGAGATGAAGTGGAAATCTACCATGTGTGTCCTCTGACAGCATCAGCACACACTCATGACTCTCAGCATCAACAAAGCGCCGCTGCATCGCGCTGTACTTCCCTTCCATGCAGACAGATGGGAGTTCGTGTTGTTTGGTGAATGTAGGGCGGCCTCTGATGTGACGATGCAGGTTTACACGTTTCATCATAAATGTTATCTCATCTGACAGGAAACGCATGCAGCGTTACCTCATTACAGCATCAAAGGCACTTTGGCAACAAAGCGCCGCATTAAAATCAACGGCCTGGGATTCCTTTTAGTCGTTTCTGCATGGTCGGCCTACATAACTGCTTCAAATCATGCAGAGTCACTCATCAAGAGAGAGGACAAGAATTTGCATAAAATCTACTTTGCGATTTGTCTCATGGGGTAAAACTAGTAAGGGGTAGGATAAAGTGGGTCAAAAAGACTCATTCTTTTCTACATTTTCTCTCTTGGAGCAGTTAAGAAATGATGTCCCTGCCATTCCACACATGCTGGAACCTGAAATTAAAATGAAATGTTTTGTATTTTCTTTTCAGTGGGACTCGATGTTAAAAGGAGCACTTCATGAAGTTTAAGCCTGAAAAGCAGATGCTGCACTTACAGACGAGGCATAAACCTGCGACAACAAAGAGACTGCTAGTCAGAGCAGTCGGGGCAGATTTTAGCCAGAGTCCTGAGTCAGAGCCACGAAATCATCTCACTGGCACTTCTCTGGTTTCTAGCATTTTTTAAACCTCCACCAGTGCTGTTAGTGCATTAGCAGGGCGATGATGCCTCACTGAGCCCTATGAGAACACAGAGCAGCTGTAAGTGTGATCAGACAGGCTGTAGAGAAGCAGATTTATTCCCAGCAGGGGAGAGGCTTTCAGGATGCCCAAGTTCAACTGCAGCTGGCTCAGAGCGGCTCAGTCAGAGGATGTCTCACTTACACAAACACACCCCCACTTGCTTCATTCAGCTCAGCTGTTTTCTAAACACAAACAGCTCATCAGCCAATCACGTGCTTCAGTCATGTAGGCATGGTGACGATCTAACAGAGCATCAGAAGGAGGAGGAAAGTGACTTTGGGATTTTCCCACAATCATCCAATCAACCCAATATTCCACCTTTAGGATGTGGTGGAACGGGAGATTCTCATCATGATGTGCAGCAACTGTTTGATGCTGTCACAACATGGAGCCGAACCTCTGAGGAAGGTTTCCATCACCTGATTGGATCTATGACAGAGAATGAAGGCAGTTCTGCGTATCTACTGGCTATTTTAGGTCGGCATGCAGAATGTCCGCTGGCTGTGTAGATGCATCCGTGGAAAAAGTCTCATGCTTATCGGATTTTCTGAATTTTTATCACCAATCATCAATGTTCATTTTTCTAGTTCTACATTTTCTCTCTTCAAAATGCAAACGAAAAGCAGCGATGCAAACCGGGCTTCCCTCTGTGTCCTGTGATGTTTGGCTCCGACACGTTGGCGGCTAATCCGTCCTGTGTTGGAAAATCCTTGGACTGGCGTTGCTCTGACTGGGATCGGAGGAGTTTGAGGAGGGGGGCCAGGGCGGCTCTTCATCTTCTTCAGTGAGCTATTTTAAGCAGTTTTTGTGTTGAGAGGAACATTGTCCTGCTGGGCTAGCTTGACGTTGCCATGGAAATGGGGGTTTGCCCAGTTGGCGACATTAGTTCAGCAAGTGACACAAGTCAGAGCGCTGCAGCGTCCTCCACATGATTGCGGCGTCCCGCTGTCGCCCATTTCAGCACTGCGTTACAATGACAAATGTTCTTCACTTAACTGAGAAAACATGCTTGGAATTCACCAAGAGTGGGCTCAAATATCAGGATTTGGTTCAGCAGAATGGCTGGAGGCGGATGTACACTGGCTCTATTAGCATATTGCACATGTTGCTAATGTGAATTTCAACATCAAAGCACAACAGTTTAATTCAACAAGAGAGAACGAAGCCATCTCCTTGGTCATGGATTCCCCAAGTCTTTTTTCACTCAAAACGGTTCTGATCAGATGAAAAACTGTCTGCTTTTCTGTTCTCTCACCACATAAAACATGCCTGATGCATGCCTTCAAAACGAAAGAGCTTTAATACTAAACATTAGTCATGATGGAAATCAGATTATTCATGTGCAAAGAAAAATGCCTGTTGGACAGCTTCTTTCTTTTTAGTTCTGAATATGGGTTTCATTGGAGCAAGACGCTTCTTTGACACAGTCATCATGCAAGCGGCATGATTTCTGTAACACTGTAGTATCAGGCTGTGACTGATTTAGTGCTGGCAATTGGTCTCGTCATGTAAGGGAATTTTTGACTTCCTAGGGCACATAAAAGCTGGAATAATAACACAAGGTTTTATGACCTGGGCAGTATTCTTTTAGCCCTTTTCTTCTCCATGGTTGATAGTGCTGAAAATGAGCAGTGACAGCAGCAACAACAGCACGCTAATTACTAGCAGCACACCACAAACGGTGAAAAGATGCTGGCCTGAGCATTTCGCATGCCTGTCTGTGGTTCGGTGCTGAATTGTGATGGAGGTTTTTTAAAAAGTGATGCGTGTCTGTGCATCATCAAAGGCCCACCTGTAGCTTCTGAATGGCTACTAACTGCCTCGTAGGGAGTTTTATGGGAAAACATGGAAGCCAACACTCCTGCTCCCACTGGGCCTTTAATTAAAGCCTTACTGAAGATTTCTTACTCTTCGTTGCTTTGTTGAATAAAAAAACTCTTACTTTCATTGAAAAATTAAAATAGACCATATGACCTGGTTAGAAGGGTTTGATTTGTTTTTTGTTTCCTTTGTTTTGCTGTAAGCTAACTACTGCTGCATCTTGACTGCATTCAATTTAAATAAACTGTAATCAAACTTTATACTATCAAGGTTACCCATTGTTTAAAAGTCAAATTTAAATAAAACCCAAAGATACAGAACATCTAAATGTAGTTGATGAAAAGTGTAAGAGCAGCTAAAAGTGCAAAATCAGCCAACCCTACAAACAAAATAATTAGATTTTAATAAAGAAAAGTTTTGAAGGTGTTTGGGATAAATCTATTCATTTAAATTTTCATTCATTTTATATTTGTTAAAATGTATTTTGTTTCAATTTGCTGACGAATGGGAGAAAAAACTTAACTTAGCTGTTAGCTAGAACATTTAGCACTTTAAAGATATTTCCAAGCATCAAAAAGAGCATCAATGTAAAAGTTGAAAAAAAAAAAAAACATAAAAAAATAATCATTTAAAACTCAAAACTAAGAATAAACGGGTTAAACACAACTAGACACAGAGAGCGGACCAGCTGTTCAAATTAGCAACAATACCTGCTAATTATCCCATTTGTTAGCAAACATTAACAATGTTTCACCTCAGTCGCTTACTCCTTTTTCTTAATCCTGTTGCCTGTGCTGCTAAGTTTATCTCAGTAACACAAGCAGGACACGAGAGGACAAAGAGGAACAAACTGGGAAAGTCTTGCTTTATATTTTTTATGCTACCGATAAATGGCAGTTTAGAGAAATTCAGGTGGTGCTCGACTGTATTCACTGTAAAACATCTGGAAACTTTGGAAGAATGATTTTTTTTCCCCCTTTCCTGTTGTAAATACACAACCATTTCGACCTTTCCACCTACCCTTTAACCCACACTGGGGGTCACAAGATCCTTTCAGGGGTTACCATATAATTGTAAAAAAATATTTACATAGCAAACATTTGTCAAAATATATTTGGGATTTATTTTTTATCAGAGCATTTTTTTTAATTAAACAATTAAAAAAAAATAAAGCTGTGAAAATACCATAACTCTATATAAACACAAACAACAAAGTTAGTCCTCATGTCATTAAAAATCTGAATTTGGCATTATCTCTGTGAAAGAAGTTGATTGTTACATTGGTGAACCAATCCACCAAAAAAACATCACATTATCCTCCTTAGTGATGAGGATTCTGGCAGTTTTCCAGCCTTAAACTGACCCATGGCGGTTAGGATGAGGGAGGGGGGGGGCTGAGATTCGCTGCTTTAACCTATAAAATAAAGTCTGACCAGCCAACATCAACTAAGAGGTCTTCACCACAAACACTACAAATCAAGATTTAAAGCGATGGATGAGGCTCACAAAGACCAGGGATTCAAAAAGGCAAGACATAGTCATCTTAAATATTTTTTATTTTTTGCATGCTTAATCATTTACAACAAATTAGATCTTGTTTTTTCCAGGGTAAAGCGAATGTGACACAACCAGGACACATCAGATAAATAGTGGGCCTTTCCACTAGTTAGTGTCATCTTATTTGCCAAAATTCAACAAGCTGCATACCCAGTGTACGTGTGAGTATCCCAGCCCCAGGGCATTCCAGAATTAGACTTATATTAGCATAAAAGAATCCAACTACAAGATAAATAGTTACAGATGCTACTATGCCAGTGCAAATGAAAGAGTCATTAATATATGATTTTGCTCTGATATTTAATTAAACAGGCCACATCTGTTTTAAAGCTATGATCATGTTTCCCCTGTAACAACAGCTTCAAAGCCATGTCATTTTGGCAGGTGAAGCGTTGCACTGCATATGCAAATCGCAAATGTAAAAGTAACAGAAATTTTTTAACCAAATCATCAGAATTGCCATTTACTCTATTAGTAGGCAGTACTGTGCATAAACGTTGACGTCTCGGACCTCAAAAAGGCCAGATTTTCTGAGGTAACGGTAATTTCACTTTTTAAAAAGCCCTTACCGGACGTTTCCTTTTCCTCCTCTTTTATCGTCTTTTGTGCCCTTTAAAAGGTCGGCAAAGTTATGCTTCCCAGACTTCACATCAAAGGAGGGAATTCTCTGCACCTGAAAAGCCTGGAACCTTTCGGTACTCCAGGCTCTTCCAGCATATATCTACAGCACCATGAATTATCAGCATATCAGCATGTCTGCCCAGCAGCTATTCACCAGCAGGCTCACACTCAGTGTTGCAAAGCATTTCTAATGGAAATGCATTAAAAACCTGCTTTTAAAATGAAGTTATTCAATGTCTTTAGATCACGTTATGCATTTACAAGCATATTCGAACGATCTGGCTTTATTTGCTGGAGCACTGCTTGTGCAATACTGGATATTAAAACAAAGTGTTTTAAATAAAACACAGATGCAAAAAACCAAGAATCGGGAAATGTGACTGAAAAACAGGCCATTATGGCGACCAGATAAAAGAAACACTATACATTGGTGGAATTAATCCAAAATGGAACTGGAAAGATAATTCCATCCACAGTGCCTTATCAGTCTACAGAAAAAAAAAAACTTAAGGGATTCGTGGTGTAAATTTCCACTTTTATTTGCTCTGAGAAATCCATTAAAAAGTTAAAAACGGATGTGGATCAAGTCATGGAGGCGTTGAAGTTTGCATTTTAGACTTTTTATACTGCAACCGGAGGTGAGTGAAGTAATTATTTTTAGGAGCCGCGGTTCTTCAGCTGTTGATCAGCAGCTGATGAAGGCAGCAGCATAAGCAGCAGTAGTGGCTACTGCTGCTTATGCTGCTGCCTCTGCAACAATGGATGGATGGACTCCAGTTTATAAGAACATGATCTAACTCATGTTGTGTTTTTTCCTTTTTTTAAAAATATCCCATCAAACCAAAGTCAGTGCCACACATCAGCTCTGAGTTGCACTCTGCGATTGACAACCAGGCACAGCGAAAAAAAAAGTGAAACAGCTGCATCACCAGCTTTGACAGGAAAAAAGCCACTTTAAAAAGATTACTTGTCTTCAATTGCGCGTATAAAGGCTGGCTTTTCTACAAGCAGCACTCAAACACTTAAGACCTAACTTGAAATTTAAAAGCCTTTCACCAAAGACGAGCTTTAGAAATGGGCATTTAGGCCACGAATTGTGGTGTAAAACATCTGTGTTCTGATAAATAAAATCATACTTATGGGACTCAAAAGTGCCTAAGAAGGGGTTTTCCTCTTTGCAGACTGTCTTTTTAACTTAAACCAAAACCTGAATTCCCAGAATGGGAGCCTGATTGGATATGAAACTGTACTGGTTCTACAAATAAGGAAAAAACACGATAAATGACAGTTTAGGGCTACGGACCTTGGCTGTAGTACTAACCCCACCATGGCCCAAACTCTGTATCCAACAAATGTAAATAAATCTCCCGACCTCATTTTTCTTCGGAAACCACACAAACTGGACCATTTCTCACAGTTTACTCTCATAAGGTAAATAATGTCTCTCTGTGTTGCCCGCCATCTTATCTGTTGTTGTGCTGTTGAGCAACAGAAGTGTGGAGCGTGTTTGTATGTGACCTAAGAGAAGGCGAAGGAGCGGGACTCGGAGAGGACAACGGCAACCCTTGTTGGCGTTGGTCAGTTACAACATACAGCAAAACTTAGGCTTCATTCATGGCAGGGTGCGAACTGCCTTTCTGGAAGAAATGCTCACTGTATTTCCTTTCAGGGAGTTCAATATATTTCGGTGAACTGCATCCGGGATTTTTTCCCCCTCTCTTTCTCTCAAAAGAACAAACAAGCCAATGTCATCGCTAAAAGGTCAAGTGACAAACTGTTTCCACTCTTTCCCTCCCTAAAACTGCTGATAAAGAGGAGAATGTTTTTATACAGAAAACATGAAGTATGAGATTAGGCTGGAGGGAGGCTTGTGTCTGTGAATGAAGTCTATTTTCAGCCACACAGAGGATGTTTTCTGTCCACGTCTTAATGGCGGTAATAACTGTACAAACCCTAAGCTGATTTCAGGATCTCTTAAAATAGAAACTTTAAGGGATTGCTGTTCGATTTCTGCTAAGATTCTGCCTAAAATATTGTTTATTTGTTTTTTAACAAGTTATGATGTGAAAATGGAATAAAAGTTGCTTTCAACATCAAAATTCAGACACCAGCCAATGATGAGAAACGTAAAATCTAAAGAAAGACAGATAAATGAATGCAAAGTTATAAAACATACAGAGACTGCATGATATTCGATGGGCTGATTAGCAATCTTTTCTCTCTCTGCCACAAACTCACTCAGCCGGGTGCATGTTCTCCATGGCTCTCAATAATCAGCTTTACTGAGATATAAAGTAACCTTCATCTGTCGCTTACCTCTCTGTCCCCATATGATAATTTATCCTGCAACTGGTCCAATCACTTAGCAAAAGCTAAATAATTACTCTGCAACTGCACATCTTTTACCCCTCTAGTATCAGCTGTAAAATTCTCTGAATATCATACCACAAACATCCAACTGTATAATACATCATGCTGTAATAATTCCAACAAGCAGTGTCACCTCCATGATCAAAGCGACGAGCAGCAGCATGCAGGAGACACACGGCTGTCTGCTGTAATCCTGGAATATCTCCTTAATGCTGACATGACCATTACCGTGTTTGTGCTGCTGAAAATACACCAAAGCAAAGCCACCAGGAAAAGAATAAAGTTATGACAAATAGGGGTTGAATTGGATGTTTGGGGTGAACTGACTGAAGGGTACAAATCTGCACTGACTGCAGCGCACTCAGCTCCAGATCACATCCATGGATAATGTGCAATTAAGAATCATTAACATAACAGATTTAACACGTCAGATTTTGTTGGATTCATATTTGGTTGATTGGAGAATGAATCCACTTAAAACCTAAACGATACATTTCAAATATGCAGTGTGCTTTTTCTTTCTTTGATTTTTAGATAGGTGCTAGAGCATTGTTCAGATAAAATAAGATACATTTATTGTCCCCTGAGGGAAATTTGTTGTTGGCAATAGTGTGAGGGAGCTGCAACGCTAAAAAAACATCACAGTACAGACACATTGCAATGATAAATGAATAATACTAACCTTACTCTGACATGGTACCATGAGGCATACGGATGTACAGCACCAATAATACATGAGATTATTGCACAAACGTATATCCAAATCAAAATGGGTATTAAGAATCATCAAGAAATATAAAAAGAACAGACATTTTTGATAATAAAAAACAAACGAAATAGTAAAAATAGATATAAACTATTTATATGGCTGATGTTCTAGCTAAAGGTTGGAACTACAACAAAGCAAGCGAGCGGAGGACAAGATTCCAACACCATCACAATCCAAAGCGGTCCTGATAAAGGCAGGAAAGGGCTGTGTGTGGACATTAAAATGTGTTCATGGCATAGGTCTCATGTTTGTGGGTAGGCCATTATTAGCAAATATAATCAACATCTTCAAATAGCAGTAATTCAGAGTAACTTTACCACAACATATCATTTTGCTCAAATTGTCCCCTTCCATTATTCAGATTAGTAAGTTGAGCTGTTGATGGCCATTCGCATTCAGACCCCTCAATTTAAAATGTCCTCCAACAACACCTCTCTTCAAAAGTCAGATGGAAAAGGCTTGTTTTCATCCCTGGAGTTTAATGATTCATGGTTATTTATGTAGAATGGTTCATGAATGAGGCAACACAATACACTTCATGTAAAGATGTAGCCTATTTGAAGCACAACTCTACAATATTTGGTGCTCCGATACGAAAAAGATCGAACACTGCACAGAAAAAGAGAGAACAGAGCAGACGTCATGATATCAGATGCACAGAGATGTCTATTAAAAAAAGCTTTACCAAGAAGCGCGTCACATAGATGACGTTAACCTGCAAAAACAGACGTGCTCATTTTCTTAACATCAGGTCAGTAATTAAAAGTTTTCAAATACCTGTCGCAAGTTCCGTTTGTCAGTTTTGACACCCATTAGGCCAAATGTCTGTCATGAACTACACGTAATAACTAATGCAATTATTACTTGGAAGAGATAAAGACCATGCACTCAGCCACTTAATTAGGTTGTTCAATTAACTGTTAGCCAATCACATGGCAGGGACTCAACGCATTTACTAATGTAAACATGGTGGAGACAACTTGGTCAAGTTCAGACTGAGCATCAGAAGGAAAGGGGACTGAAGTGACTTTGGATGAGGCATGGTGGGTGGAAACTATCTCCAGGTTTAAACTATTGTGTGCGTAGCTGATAGTAGTAAAAGTTTGCTCAAATGTGCAAACCGTTATCTAAAAAAATTGTGCACGCAAAATAAATGTACACATTCAAAGATTACAAAAACTAAATCTTACCTTCTACTGCACAAATCACATACTTTGATTTTCAGAAAGGCTCCAATAAAAGACAAATCACTGAATATGTGTGCATAATAGATATAGAACCTCAGGTCACACACACATACAGTTTACAAACCATGTGGTACACACACAGTCATCATCAGTCCATTTTGCTGCCATAAATGGAAGCTTGGTGGTTTGAAGTAAGAATCCTGGCTAGGGACACTTAAACAAGATGAAGTGGGAAAAATGGGAGATTGTAACTGTAAGCCTGCAGCGGTAACAACACCCAGAGATCTGCCTTTATAGATGGAAGTTTAACTTTCTGTGACACAGCAAGAGGAACAACTGTTGCAGCCGGAGCTGCCAGATTTCCTGCAGAAACGAAAGCCGGGCTGTAGAGTCCTGCAGCTGAAGGTGCTGTTTACTGGCACCACAGTAATCTGGCGTGATGTTCACGATAAGAGCCTCCCAGTAGGCAGAGTAACCTGATAGCCCCAATCTACGGGAAGAATCTGCTCTGACATTCATCCATAAAACCTGATTTGACGCATGTTGGCACAATCTTATGTTATTTTTTCCCCTGATAAATATAATTTATAAACCTAATGCACATGAGGATCAGATAGCATCTTGATAAATCTAAACCAACTATTACCTCTGCTGGCCTTTTACTTCACGCTACAATCTGCTTCATCACAAAGCGATTAAAAGCAGCAGATAACGTGAGAGGTAAAAAGCAGAGCAGAAAAACAAAAAACTTTCACTCTTCACCAACAACCTGAAAACGTCTCCCAACTCAAACCCCACTTCAAACAAAACGGGTGTTTTGTCCCAGGGCGAGCGCTGGAGCCGTCTCTTTCATGTTATGCTGTAATTCCCCGACACCAACCTGTGTTCTTGCAGCTCTCAGACTATTTCACAATGCCACTTTTTTTCTTTTTTCTCGGGCCGTCAAAACTAAAAGTGTTGCAACACTCCAAAAAAGCTAAACTCCATTTGCCTTTCCCAAACAACTTTACTCCCCCCTTTTTTTCCCCTTTCCGTTTTTGTCTGGATAGAAATCTGTCTGGAAAGGACACGTTGGATGGAATATCACAACAAGCAGGAAGAATTTGAAATATTCGCCAGCAGAAAGATTGGATGGAAAGAAAGAAATCCTTCCAGCTGCCATGTGACTTTTGGAAAGCGACAGGATGATCCACAGAGAGTTGGGGGAGCGGGGGTGTGACACGAGCATGTCTTATTCAGAATATTGCTCAATGCTCCCAAGGTCTTTTCCATCTTCCTTCCTTGGCTTCGGCTGGAGTCACTAATTATCGCCAACTTTAAAATGGAAAGAAATCATCAGGCGTGGGCAAAGTTCATACTTATGAAGACATGAGGCAATGTGGAAAATATCTCCCCAATCTGCTGCTTCATTATGCAAACGGGGGAAGGTTAGGATCAGGTAGGTGGGTTTCATCGAAGATACAGCGAAGGGAGGAGGGAGGGGTGCCACGCGCATCCCCAGAATCTGCTGTATTTCAGATTTTAAAAGCTTTTGTGGTTGGGTTTGTTTTTGTTTGCCATACACAGACACAAAGCCCCGGTGTGGGGTGTGTGTGTGGGGGGGTACGCCTTGTTTTGGCTCACCTCTGACATCGGCAAAATTACTTCTGCTTACAACCTATTAGAGGAACCGTCCCCACTAACAGCCCTCCAAACACCTGATAACCTCTAATCTTTTCAAATTACTCAAGTTAAATTGCTTTCCCCATCAACACACACACCTCGCCCACTCCCACACACACACACACACACACACACCTCACGACTCCGTAATAGAAATCCACGGCGGTGCACTCTTCGAGACGACCTGATTGAGCTCAATCGTATCAGAAAACCTGTGAATGAAGATCATTTAGGTTTGTTTAGGCGAGCAGCCGTGCAAAGAATTTCACAGTGACTGAGGCTGGATTACAGAAGCAGCTCCTCCGGTTACCAGCAGCACAGCAAAGCTACAAACATGCGTTTTGCTCTTGCTTTGTGTGCAAAGTGCATTCATTGTTTCGATATTAGGACAAAATGATCCGTCTCTGGATTTTACTAAAATCCGCTGACATGCCTACCTGGCTACGGTTACACGATTTTTAAATTCTGAATTATTTATTCCCAATTAAATAAGTCAGAATTAAGATATTCTCCAGGTTTAAAAGGGAAAGAAAGTGATTTCTTAATTCCGCTTTAGATCTTGGGGATGGGATGGGTTCTGATTGGACAGGAGACGGAAGTGAAGTATTTCCGTCTACCGGAAGAAAAGCAAACTTTGCTTCCTGTTTTATTTTTACTTTCAGTCCAACATGAAAAAAAAACACAGAAGTGGATTCTAATTGTGAAACAGCAGCAAGTCTCTAGCACACTGCCTCACTTTCACCTGAACACTCTCGGTGTCCAGCGTTTGCATCGGACTAGAAGCACTGTCAATGGTCGTCGTGGTGACAGGATGAGGGAACAAGCATTTTCAGAACAAGCAGAATTAACTTTGAGCAGCATAGAGGTTTGCATGGTAAAGGAGTTACTTAATTCTGGATTAAAAGTGGAATAAACCAGCTGCTTACTTCAGGATTAAGTTTCATTCTTAATCATTTTCATTCAGAATAATAGTGTTTACACGGTCATTTTTCCCCAGAATTAACTTTAATCCAAGATTAAAAAGAATTTTAAACTGTCCTGGAAATGCTGCAGATGTGGCGAAGACATCACTGTAGGGTCATCAGGATGCTTTTATCCAAAGGGACTCACACATGAGCACACCATTAATCCCAACACTGAGGGTTAACTGTCTTGCCCAAGGGCACAACTAAATTTCACCGGGGGAGCACCAAATCCTGCCGTACCACCTGAGCCGCCGCCCCTGCCACTTCAGCTGTCTGAAGCCCATTTCTGTGTGTGAGGAAGAGTAAAGAG
Organism: Craterocephalus amniculus; assembly: GCA_036024015.1. Classification (NCBI taxonomy): domain Eukaryota; kingdom Metazoa; phylum Chordata; class Actinopteri; order Atheriniformes; family Atherinidae; genus Craterocephalus; species Craterocephalus amniculus. Next base: position 16,887 of record JAVQJG010030422.1, read on the forward strand.
ATGCAGAACAAACACTCTGCAGCTCTGGAGCAAATGAGTGCTATACTTCACGGATCGTCATATCTAATCAGTCCATCACCAGATCAATTCTACTTTTTAAGTATGATGTAGTCAGAGCGTGATGAGTTACTTGATCTGCAACATCGCTTTGGAATATGGGGATATTGAAGATGGATGGATCCATCAGAGACTGTATAATCACCAAGAGCACTAGGGTCTGATGCAGCTTCCTGTTAACGCAGATGGAAACAGAAGTTGTCCTGCATTAACCAACAGAGGGGGGGAGGGGATTTTGCTTCTTTGTCGTTTGTCGCAACAAATATGACAAGTCAGAGAGAAACGAGTTGCATCAATCATCGTTTTATAGTCTGCGGCCGTCTGAATCATGATGTGCTAAAAGATTTGCAGCCCTACTACTGTGTAGCTGATGCATCTATTGTAACCCAGCTAATACCTGCCAACCAGGTAAGGGTAAGAATGGCTGGACATGAAACGGAGATCAGGGTTTACACGACCAAACCACCCACACTCATATCAGACCCGTCGATGAGGGGCAGTATACGCAAGGCAAGTTATTTATGTAGCACTTTTCCTGGTGAAGATCATTCAAAGTGCTTTACATAAAATATCAAAAGCATTACATTACAAACAAAGCTTCCAAAGTTTCAAAATTTGTTGAAAGTTTAAACTCTACTGGCATTTTGTTCTACTTGTTCTCCATGTTTGGTCTGGACTCCGGCCTGGACCTGCTGACCTCAGTCTTTAGATCTAAGAACTCTTGCAGATTTATATTCTCAGACCAAATCACAGATGGATTCTGGGATCAGTTTAATAATCCATTCTGTGACTCACTGGTAACCAGTATAAACTGGAAACTGTGATCATTAATGTTGTGCAATATTTGAACTGCAGATATACAAGTTGAACAGAAGAGGTCCAAAGACGGACCCCTGGGGGACTCCACAAGTCATAGTCGCTTGTTCAGAGTCTTAGGTATGTCTTTTATCTACTGGTCTTTTAATCCACCTGTTCTTGTCTTAAGGTCTGAAACCTTTGATACCATTCATCTGGAAACAAGTGGTCCGCCCCTGGAGGCTTTCCTAGATCCCCCTCTCATAGAACTCAAACGAGTCCCTATGCTGAAGAGAAGAAACGACTCCATTGATGCTTTTAGGGCAGATTACAGCATCTGCACGGATTCAAACAGGCGCATCTAAAAAAACCTTTTCACCTGGACGAGGTATGCTGGGCTCACAACCGATGCAGAGCAGAGACCATTTAGTCACGACCACATTCGGTCTGAAAATGGGTTTCCTCCTTCAAGAGGCTAATGAAGACCTCCCAGCACACAATTCTCCACCTGCCTCAAGAATCCAGAATACATGAGGCTGGCAGAGAGGAATGGGAAGCTCCTTCGTGAGTCGTCTGCTGAAATACCAATTAGTGTAACAATAACGGCGGTGAGTGGCCTGGCAGCGCGGAAAAGCTGCCGTCCAACGGTAATTATTCTGTCTTTTGTTGTTTAGTTTACCTTCTTCTCTTCCTGAGTGAGATCATATCTTCAGACAAATCCCACTACCCGTTACCATTATCACATGAATGTTTTTCATTCTTGCCAGCTCACCCAAGTCCTCCCCAATCTGTTTAACACAAATGACAATTATAAACCATTTTTCTTTTGCCACAAGCGTCTCGCTCCTCCTGTGTCTGCATCTCCGAGAGGCCGCCATTTCTCCTTCAGCTCTGTGAGATTGTGAAAGTGATAGATGCAACCTGGCCTTTCAATGGTGCCTGTATTTTCACTAAGATGTGAAAATAAAACAAAACCTAATATCCGAGTGCAGCGGAGGGTGAATCCTTCACCTGGGCACACACACACACACACACACACACACACACAGGGGGGTGACAGGGATTGAAAACTCATGAAATATCCATTTTGTGAACAGTGTCAGATATGTGACTATATCCATGTACAAAACCTGACTTTTAATGCTTCAGGTTACATTAAACATTCATGTATTAGTGGATCAGAAATTATCAGATAAAATATTAGAAGCTATGATATATGAAAGATCTTTCATAAAATATGCCCAGACTCTAAAACCCCAGTCATTACATTTATTTATTTCTTTGCCAGCTCTACTGGCAAAATTCTCAATCACCCCAAAATAAGGAATCCTTTAAAAGATGCTTGGATCCAGAAAGTGATCCTGCTCAGACCCAAAATCTAATCACTTGTTCTTCATTCCATGTCTGAGAAAAATATATTATACAAAATGTTTTCCCATTTATGTTTAACAAATGAATAATTATCAAAAGTGATTGAAGTTCTTGTTCATGAGGCTGCTGCCTGAAGCAGCCTCTGGCTGAACTCACCGTTTCCTCACGGTGTTGTGTCGAAGGTTTGAAGAATTGTTTAGTATCTGCAGCTCCAGGAGCTCTAACAGTGTCCCCAGAAGAATCAGTTTGTATGTCTCTGCATCACCAGATGGTTGCCATAGCAAACTGAACTTCCCATCAGATGACTGAGCCTTACTGATTCTTTCTTGTTCATCCTGCAGATGCTTTTCCAATCTATCATTCAATCTTCCCCTCAATCATGAGCAAAACCCGCAGAATACTTTAACTCCTCCACCAAAGCCAGAGACTCACACCAAACCCAGGGAGTCCGACTCCCTACATGGCTGCTTCACATTCAGCCGCCTCCATGATTTCCACCTGCAGGTTTCCTCTCACACAGAGAATTTGTCTTTATTTGTACAACTGTCCAACCCTCTCATTCACAAATCCAGTTCAGAGGAAGTCTCTTCCTTTCTCAAAAGAACTTTTATAAAAGGAAGAGACCCGACCCGACACCCTCACTCACTGCCTGGTTTAAGCTCAGGATGGGGGAGAACGAGCTTTATGTGAACACAACTATAATGAATTAGGATTATCTGGATGAACTCAATTACAGTGGCATGTGTTATAGTATAATGTGATTGTTAAAGGGTATAGTTGTACCAACTTCCGACATCTAGTGGTAAAGATGGGAATAGAACTTACTGCAAATGCAAAGCTGTGAGAGGACGGTGGCTGGTAGGGATCGACCGATACATCAGCCTGATATTTGCACATTTTCTGGCATTGGATAATATGTGGTGCCAATACAGCTGATGTCATGGCAGTCTGAATTTAAATATAAAGCTTTTATTTTAGTGGCTACTTCGGTTTGTTTTTAAAAACTCTTAATGCAGCCCTCTTAGTAACTGTCCCAAATTAACACATTAATATCAGTCATTTTACAATTGAACATGTATAGATGTGGATTTCTTCCAGAGACTCCCATCAACATTCTCTGATATTTAATACAAATTAACCCATTCCCTGATAAATAATTCAAATGAACCCATTGTAGTAACATTTCAACTATCTACATAGGTATTAACAACCGCCTATCAGCTATCAGCCCTTTTTAATGTGGGAAATTCATCCAGACAAACAGGCTTTATACCATGAGTGGATCCAGTAGCCTCAGGTGCAGCAGAACTGCACTACAGGTAAATAATTCAACATTGTGTACATGTGCACTGACTTCTTGGGTCCTTCAAAGGCGTCACTTATCACGTCCTCTAGCTCCTATCAAACAAAGCTAGAAGTGCAGCTTTAAAGCTCAGAAGGTTCTCACTTCTCACACAGTCACTTGTCCATTCAGAGACACCGTATAAAATGCTGGCACAAGTATTCAGCTGTCGTTTCTGCCGTTGACCTTTGATTTCGTTCCGTGCTGCACCTTTAATGAGCCAAGTTTTACCAGGTGAACATCAAAGCGTGCTGGGAGAAGCTGAACTTTCTCGCTGTGGCTGGCTCCCACTTCACAGCAGGCGGTTCTTAGTCAGAGAAGCATCCTCACAGCTGGCCATACTCCAGAGGGGGCAGAGCGCATCTTAGGCAGGATATGGTGCAACAATTAAACACTGATATCACGTTTTCCTCACAGCAGGAGAGAATAACGTGCTTCTTTCTGCCATCCTGACTTTATGGTGACTTATATACTGTAAGCATGTACACTAAATCAGACTAAACCTGCTCTGCATGCTCAGTCTAACCAGCAAACAGGAAAGGCATTACTGTGGAGTCATGACCCATGAGTAGTCAAAAGAACAATAACTCTTAACCCCAACCAATTGTTAGGTGAGGTAGAGAGATACCTGAGATAATCTGTTTAATCTGCAGTCAGGTTCTTCCTCTTTGCTTCAGTCTCATGGCTCAGCATGGCTTCAACATTTCTAAGCTGTGTGTGTGGCAATCCACTGTGTGTACTATTCTTTTGTACATTTATTTCTGACATAACCATCTCACACACAGAAAGCCCAGAAATTGCATAACAGGAGCTTTTTTTTCTCTCCAGAAGGTCCAAAAAAGCCGTTCTCCCCTCACAGGGAGGACATGAGAGCAAATGGCCTGAGATGCATCAATCATATAACAGTCATCTTTATCCAACTTAGCCCCACACAGCCCTTAGTACCAGCCTGGCCTGCTTTAACCAGCCTGGCCTCTGTGTGAAGCTGTCATGCCAACATGGAGCAAGGTGGGCATTCAAGCAGATGAGGGAGTCAGGGGAAAACCTTTTACACTGTTTTTACAAAACTGCTGTGTGTGTGTTTGTTTGTTTGTTTGTTTGTGTTTGTTTGTGTGTGTGTGTGTGCGCGTTTCCGGAGTTGCTGGAAGAAGCTTCATTACCATCAGAGCTGTGGCGCCTCCACTCCAATTACCTCTGAAGAAACTACAGAGTGGATTGCAGCTGTACTGCAGGCTGGTGGACATCATCTGACAAGCACAAGTCTCCAGGAAAATAATAATTTTATCTACTGAGAGAAGCTGGTAAAATGCTGCCTTTGCTAGTCAATGAGCCTCCGTGTAATCAGCATTTTCATCTGTGCTGATTGGACGCTGAGCTGATGAATACCAGCAAATCCAGCAGGGCCATGATAGGAGGCTAAATCCAAACACAAAACAAAAGAGGGGGTACGTGAAATAACTAGTTCGCTGTCAAGGCTAGTAGTCCTTTCTGAGATTCTAACGAAGGTAAACACTTTTAATGTGCTTGTTCTCTGCATATCTAAACGTCTACCTCAAGTCTAATGAAATCCTTTCTGGTAGTTTTTTATGCTGATAAGCTGCACAGAAAACAAGCAGGAGCGAGCGAATGCAGCTACAAACCGAACAAGCCTCTAATTATTAAGCTTAAAACCTGTACACCAGGTAGACTAAAGCCTGTGGACTTAATTTAAAAATCATTTGTCCGCACTGAGCACCTGTAAAAAAAAAAAGACTCACGATGGAAAACATATTTCCTCTCAGATACAACTCTGCCCCGTGGACCCAGCTGTTGATCCAGCGGAGCTCTGCAAAGAAACAATGTTCTGGATGATTATTATCACCTTTCCACCTGTAATCCTCCGGCTTTCCTTTGCTGTCTTTGGCATCTCGTATCACAGGAATTTGTTTGATGGGAAAACAGAAAATGCTCGTGGTTGTTTAGTTTCTCGGGAGTGGTCGCAGAGTCTCGTTTCTGCAGGCTGCATAGCCAGAAGAGCAAGAATGAGGGAAAGATGATGAGAATTATTTACTCTAATTCTTTTCCTACAGGTGATTCCCACAGCTGAGGGGATTTTTTTTTATCCCTTTGTGAGCATGCAAGTGGCTGCAACTGCTGCAAACTTAAACATTTTGCAACTTTCCCTTCTATTTCATCCTGACGGCTTAAATTAGCCAACACATCAGGAGTAGAAGCAGTTTGAAGTTATGAAGATTAATTCCAAAGCAAAGCGTTAAAATATTCATTTCAAGCCTCTTCTTTTTATCCATGCCTGATTGGAACAGCTGGGTGGAGAACAGATGTGAGGGCCAGTCTTTCCTGGACATCACTAAGCTTCTTCTTCTACACAGACTGACTTCAAACTAGTGTAAAAACATTTATTGATTGTGCTAAAATGATACTGAGATTGTTGACGTGGAAGGAAAGCCAATGGAGCCTTGCATCACGAAAAACACACCCATGTTATAGATTTTTATTCTTTATACTACTGTTAAATCTCAAGATGTAAAAATAATCAGAGACTTGAAGCAACAAACTCTCCCACTAGTTAAGTTTCATAATCCCATTTATAGAAAATTATTGTGTTTCCTTTGATGTCTTGATAAACTTCCACTTATGCTCCTAGATTCAACCGTGGAAGGTTTTTAAACTCAGGTCTGACCTGAAAAAGATTCAAATAAAAAGTCATGGCATGAAAACCCCAACATGGAGCTTCCCAGATATGAGCCCACCCCTGTCTGTGGGTGATGCCCCTGTTTATTTTAATAATCAGTTCATGCATTTATTGAATTTGGAATAAAATAAATTGAAAGAATGAATTTTGAAATAACTGCATGCATTTTTATCAGGGTTGGGACGATTAGCTTTTCATCCTGACTTCATTCTTTTATGATTTTTTGGGTGCCACTTTGATTTAAATTATCATTCTTTAACACTCATTTTTGTAATTCCTAGTTGTTTTTTCCAACACCAGATCATGTGAAAATGTTGAATGATGGTAATGTCTATAGACTATATCAGGGACCGTGTTTCCAGAAAAGTGCACATCACATTTGAGTACGTTTTTAAGATTTATGCAGCAGTGATAGAGCTGAACCAGCTGAAAATCAAGCATTTAAATCTGGAAAAAATATGGCAAAGCACCAGCCTGACCATCATTCTGTTGATGTAATGCTGGATAACAAGTGAAAAAAATAATAAAAAATAAATATTTTTCACAAAAAGCTTATTTAAGAATTGTGAAACAAAATTAACAAAACTTGGAAATGGATTTTTTTGTCCCACCTGTAGTCATTTTGAAATATTGGAAATAAGTACAAATATGCTGTTATTGTGAATTTTTAAATTGTTAAATTGTGCAATATTAAATTATTTTTAAATTCATTATATAAATGATTACATCTGTAGAAGTTTATTTCTGAGCAAAACGTTTCCTCATAACCTGAGCAACGGCTTATAATAGAAAGCCCTGCTTGGGCTGGCGTTGGCTTCAGACAACGCTGACTGAAACAAAATGTAGCTGCAGTAACTGAGTTTTTCATTCAAACTGCAGCAACACAAAACATGAAAAGTCTTCATTTAAAACAATATGTTTAACAAGTTATGTCCATGAACTGAAATCTCTCCGAAACAGAAACAACTTTAAATGGTAAAATATTTCATGCTAACTTCATCAGGTTTTGTCCATCTGGAGGTTTATTTCCTTGCAAAGATTTGGTCATTTAAACAAAAACTCCACTCCAGTAAACTTTGCTGCTGTGGTACACAAAGCCAAACGCTGCTGAGCTTCAGATGGAGCAGCTTTGTTTTCCCACACCCCGGCTGCATACACTCAGGCTCTCACACCTCGCAACAGGAAATAAGAGGTGCTGAAACAAAACACAGCACCTCGGCTGCACACAGAGCCCAGTTTAGCAGGACCGGCAGGAGGAACACAAACTTTTCTACACCGTACTCACTCCTACTTCAGATCGCCAGCAGGAGAGCCAGCGCTTCAACTTACTAGAGTTAACCATTAAATAGAAAAGTATTTAAAGCTGCAAGTGCACACGACTGCATTGTTTGCCTTCTGATCAATAAATAAAAAAGGTCATGTTGGTGCTTCCAGGAAGAAATAAAGTCGCTGAGGTCACGGAGTTATAAGGACCAGCATATTGCTTTCATGTGAACCCACAGGCAGAACCCCCAGATGGTGAGAGATCACCCAAACACACAAAACTGGGCGAAACTGACAAGTTCATAAAACAAAGAAAAGCCCTTCAAACAAGACAGCTACCGATTTCACCAGCAGGACTTATTTTGTCCGGCTGAGCAGCTCCTCAAAAGCACTGCGAGCCCCGTCCTGGCATCGCAGCAGCAGGTAAGAAGAAGAGGAAGAGGGGGAAAAAGGAGGAATTAGCCATCTTCTGCCACCAGCCCCTCTCCCCTTCCCCCCCAGCTGGGCCAGAAAAATCAATCAGACAATCCTCCAGTCACGGCGTGTGACAGAGAGACGGGCTAAAAGAAAGAAATCCAATCAACGGCAAATATCCCGAGAGGGAGGCGTGGAGAAGCATCCCAGCTGCACTACGCTAGCTCTGCTACACCGTCTTAACAGTCTCCTACCATGCCCAGCGGGGGGGCGGGGGGGGGGGGGGGGGGGGGGGGGGGGGGGGGGGGGGGGGGGGGGGGGGGGGCGGGGGGGGGGCGCCGGGCTGGGGGGTGGGGGGGCTGCCCCCGCTCCTGGGGTGG